>CAUYPK010093350.1:0-11025 GCA_963574355.1 Loris lydekkerianus | reverse complement strand
AATGCAAATTAATACATTCCTTTTGGAAAGATATATGGAGAACACTTAGAGATCTAAAAATAGATCTGCCATTCAATCCGGTAATTCCTCTACTGGGCATATACCCAGAAGACCAAAAATCACATCTTAACAAAGATATTTGTACCAGAGTGTTTATCGCAGCCCTATTCATAATTGCTAAGTTATGGAAAAAGCCCAAGTGCCCATCGATCCACGAATGGATTAATAAATTGTGGTGTATGTACACCATGGAATATTATGCAGCCTTAAAGAAAGATGGAGACTTTACCTCTTTCATGTTTACATGGATGGAGCTGGATATTCTTCTTAGTAAAGTATCTCAAGAATGGAAGAAAAAGTACCCAATGTACTCAGCCCTACTATGAAACTAATTTAGGGCTTTCACATGAAAGCTATAGCCCAGTTATAACCTAAGAATAGGGGAAAGGGGGAAAGGGAGAGGAGGGAGGGGGGAAGTGGGTGGAGGGAGTGGTACTGGTGGAATTACACCTGCAGGGCATCTAACAAGGGTATATGTGAAACTTAGTAAATGTGGAATGTAAATGTCTTGGCACGGTAACTGAGAAAGCACTTTTCTATTCATAATCCAATTAGTCTCCACAGATATTCATAAAATGGATGTTAGTTCCATTTTAGAGGCAAGTTAAGTAAGGCCTAGAAAGCTGGGCATGTTATCCAAAGTCAGGAAAGAATTAGCCTAGTCCTCTGCACAATGACCCCATACTTTTCCCACTTACATTTCCACATTGTCCTCCACCGACAGTGTGGAAATCTGCCAACTTTCCTCAAAGCCTAAACATGCCTCCCCTCCCTAGTGTGAACTAAAATAAAATCCTCAGCCCTGCACTGATTAAATGGATCCCCTCTCAGCAAAGAGGACCCCAGAAAAACCTTAAAGCTGAGTTCCCAGCAAAATGGGAAGTTGGACACATCATTATACCTTCTCCCTTGATAATAGCCATCAGGCTTTTTTCCCTAAGAGCTAAATAGAATCCAATCTTGTGATCTAGAAAAGTAATTCCTCCTAATAAAAAAAGCCACCAGTCATGAAGTGAGTTCAGCCAGGACATGAAGATTCACAGAGAGGGTTTTTGTGTCCTGGCTTCACCTTTTTGACACAAAAGGGATGGCCAGTTCTAAACATGGACCCCACAAAAGGGCAAGAAGCTCACTCGAGTAGAAGCATTTCTGTTTTCATAACTATGTATGACTCCTTATGTAGCTTGTTAAATCTGTGTATTTGGCCATCCATATCAGTCAGGGGTCCTCACACTTTTTAAATAGGGGGCCAGTTCACTGTCCCTCAGACCACTGGAGGGACGGACTATAGTTTAAAAAAAAAACTATGAACAAATTCCTATGCACACTGCACAAATCTAACCTTGAAGTAAAAAAACAAAACAGGAACAAATACAATCACACCACTGGACGTGGCCCACGGGCCGTAG
This sequence comes from Loris lydekkerianus, assembly GCA_963574355.1. NCBI lineage: Eukaryota > Metazoa > Chordata > Mammalia > Primates > Lorisidae > Loris > Loris lydekkerianus. The sequence continues at coordinate 9,556 of CAUYPK010093350.1, read as the reverse complement.
TTTGAGGACCCCTGGTAGATTCCTGTTCCAATGACCCCTGCTTCAAAACATGTGTTCCTGGAATCTGACTGGGGCTCAGACCTCCAGCCTGTTGGAATGGCCACCCACAAGCTGCAGCACTTTATGAGAAATAAAGCTTGCCTTTCCAAATTTTGAAACTCATTATTTCTTTGGTTAACACTAGTGCCAGCTCAAACCTCACATTTCCACATATTCTCCAGTGTACAAAATTTGGAGATTAACACAGAAATCATCTGAGACTGAGCTCTTTGAGTGTAGCAATCAGACTAAGATTCTATCCATCTTTAAATCTCCAGTGCTAAGCTCCACGTAGATATTTTTAATACATTTATTGACTGTACATTGTTTCATTTTTAGACGTTTTTATGACCTCTTATTGTAACCATGTAGAATATGAAATAAATAATTTCTTTTTCCACTTTTTTTTTTTTTGGCCGAACACTACATATCTCTTAGAAAAAATGAGTCATTTCTTGATGGAATTGAATGGATTCCAATTTATCACATCATTTCCCTGATATTAGTAGGTTTTATAGCCCAGAACTTTATTTTACATATTATATTTTCTTTTAAAGACATTTTCTACCCTCACATCTTCTAAAAATAATGACATGAAGAAGAGCTGATTGATATGAAGCACATATCTCAGACCACTGAAAATCTGTGGAGTCTTCAGTCACTTTCTTTATTATTCCTATAGTCTTAAGCCTGAAGTCCCTGAATGCGCTGTGTCACTTGAAAGACATACAAATATTCATTTTATTCTTTTCCTTTTCATGTAATTACTTAAAGACTTTTAAAACTTGATCTTCTAAAAAAACACTTCATCTTCTTTCAGAACTTTTTCACAACCTCCAACAATTCAAAGTACTTGGCTTCTGATGTGTGTGGGTGGCTGCATTTGTACTCTTTTACTTGGGTTATGAGAGAGGTAACTTTTTGTTCTTCATTATGCCAATTGTCAGAAATTAATCACAGAAATCTAGACAAGAAAAGGTAGAAGACTCAACCAGGTACTTCCTTGAGACAAGAGTAGGAGGAATCAAGTTCTTGAATTCTAGACTTCTAATACTAAACCAATCATTTCACTTCTCGAAGGCTCATTTACCTCACAATAAAAATAAAAAGCAGAATCATTTTCACAGCCACCTAAGGATTTGAAGAGACACCCAAAGAATGGCAATGAGGCCCTAAGCTAAAAATGATGTGTCCCCTCCATCCAGCTCTACCCAGAAGAACTGGTTGGCCTATGCTAGTATTGAATTGGATTTAGGGGCAAGATTTACTTTGACCACCAAAGTATCCCATGCCTAAAAATATTTGAAAACCACTGATCTACCATTCTTTTATAATTCAACATTCCTTGCCTCTGATCTTGCTCTAAAAAAACTACTGGTCTAGGCTGTGTGCAATGGCTCAGACCTATAATTCCAGCACTTTGGGAGAACATCAAGGCATGAGGATTACTGGAGGCCAGAAGTTTGAGACCAAACTGGGCAAGACCCCATCTCTACCAAAAAAAAAAAAAAAGAAAAAAGAAAGAAAGAAAAAGAAAAAGAAAAGAAAAATTAGCCAGGCATGATGCTGCATTCCTTTAATCCCAGCTACTCAGGTTGGAGTAGGGGGACTGCTTGAGCCCAGGGAGACTACACTGAGTTATGATCAAAGCACTGCACTCTAGCCTAGGTAACATAGGCAGACAATGCCCCCCCCAAAAAAATAACTACTTGTCTAAATTTTCCCAATGAACTATTTGTAACCCTCAGGGCATGCCTACCACTGCACATTCATGATGGTCTTGTGGCTTTTCACACCAAGGATTTTTAATAGTATATAATAGAATAAGTTAGAAGCACTTTGACAGATGCTTTCGCGTTCATGACCTCATATAACTGACACATATTTGCTGACATTTACCCATTTGCCACCACTGAAGCTAGCTAGTATAGGAAATGCAATAGGAATATAAGGAGGCAATATGGCATGAGTAATTATACACAAATTTAAAGCAAGCCAATGTAGTCACTTAAAAGGGCTCAGGCTCTTGAAAAAGATGCGTGTGTTTCAGTGGTGCTTGTGGCTCAAAGGGGTAGGGTGCCAGCCCCATATGCCAGAGATGGCGGTTTCAAACCCAGCCTTGGCAAAAAAACACAAAAAAACAAAACAAAACTGTGTGTGTTTTCCCATGCTGGTTTTGCCATCAATGACTGTAAATTCGGTAATTTCTTTAACCTGTCAGGATCAGATTTTCACCTACAAAATGAAGAGAATACCTGTCTATAAGATGACTCTTTGGATTAACAGGAACATTTCACATGTATTGAGGGTTTACAAGGTGATAGGTACTCTTTAGTCTTTTATATGTATAATATAATTTAATTTTATGTTCAATGAGTTTATTATTACCCTCAGTTTACATATAAAATAATAACTGAAGCACAAAAAAGCGTGTTCAAGGCCACAACGCTGTTGTGCACAGTAGCTAGGCTTTAAACCCAAAGAATCTAACTCTGGAGTTCGACCTTTGCACCATAAGGTAACGCACAGCAATCATCTGATACATTGTACAGAACTGACTAGGTGCTCACTCATGACTAATTCCTTTCTCTCTGAGAATCATTCCACTCTTTTTTCTGTGTGGGTGGAGATGAAATAATAAGCTTAAGCTCATGTACACACTATCCATTCTGTAACAAAACAAAAATTAAGAAAATAAAGTGAGAAACTTATTGAAGGAGTGGGCTCTTGGCTGGACCCTGAAAAAAAGATATGTTTGAGAAGACAAAGTATTTTGCTTCTCAGAAGAATTGGCTGAAGAGGTTATCTTGAAATAATGAGCTCCCTTCTGGAATTTAAAAGTGCTCCATTTTTCAGAAAATAAATTAACTTACCAGTTAATTCTAAATATATGATCATTCCTCAAGCAGTGAGATACATGCTTGTTCTGAAAGCAGAAACTTTTTCTATACCTGTACCTATAACAGACAGGAAAAAGAGAACTTTCCAGTAAGTCCTGGGTATCCCTGTGGAACTTAGATTAGCAAGCAGAAACCCTTCTAGAAGTAACACCTACTTCCCTGAGCATAAATTGTTGTCAATTTTTTCTGTTTTAGAAAAAATGAAGTATCCAGCCAGCCTCTCTGGCTAATGTTGGTACCTTGGGCCCAGGTTTGATCTCAAACAGCAGTGACAGATGGTGGAAGGACAGCCCATAGACTCTGCCAACCTGAAGACTGGTGAAGTTAACGTAAGCCCATGCTTACGGGATGTTGCTTTGTTGAGTAGTATTTTACTTCCCTTCTCTATTTCCATTTTTTTGGTGTGTGATTTGTTACTTTTCCACACTATTTCTTATACGTTAAAAAAAATGACATCCTGAGAATTAGTTACTGCCAGATTTCTTCATGAATGTGAGACAAAGCCAATTGGAGTTCTCTTTCTGCTCTTTTATTTATAAATACAGCTTTCTGTTCTTTTTTAAGAAGCGTACCCCATCTAGGTTCTTTTGTAGCCTTCCATTATGTGCAGAATCACTCACCACATTGAAAGAATAAATAATTTAGCATTTCTGCAACATATAACAAAATCAGGCACTTGAGAAATTCAGATCTGTCCAAATGCTAAATTATTAATAACCGATAACAGAAGGAGTGATTTTTGTTCCCTAACAGCAGATTCCATAGAGCCTTATAGAAATGCTTCACTAATAATTAAAACTATCTAGTCCTAACAAGATGTCTACAAAAATGAAATGAAATGTGTAATCTTATTTACCTCCAATAAAAGAATGTAAGCCTATCCACATGTATTCTTTTTCCTTTTAATTATTTTTTCAGCTTTTATTGAGGTACAACTGGCAAGTAAAAATTATATATATTATATATACATATATTTAAGGTACATGACATGATGTTTTGATATATCTGTACAATGTGAAATGATTACCACAAGCCAGTTAACATACTCATCACCTCACATAGTTACCTTTGGGTATGTTTGTGTGTGGTAAGAACACTTTAAAACATACTCTATTGGAAAATTTCAAGTATATGCAACAGAATTATTAACTATAGTTACATGCTGTTCATTAGATCTGCAGACTCATTTATCCCACATAGCTGTAATTGTACCTTTGACCAACATGTCCTCATTCCTCCCTTAAAACCACTATTACACTGTTTCTGTGAGTCTGACTTTTTAGATTACACATGTAAGAGAGATTATGCAATATTGGTTTTCCTGTACCTTGTTTATTTCACTTACCATGTGCCCTAGGTTCATCTATTATCATAAATGACAGAATTTGCTACATTTTTATTATTATTATTTAATGACAAACATAAATTATGTATATTTTTGGTGTACAACACAATGTTTTAAAATATGTATATATATATTGTAGAATGGCTAAATAAAATGAATTAATAGATGCCTTACCTCACAGACAGTAGAACCTCTATAAGTTGACACCCAAGGGACTGTAACAAACTGGTCAACATATGGAGGTGTGGTGCTTGTCCAGTCTATGAAAGTTAGGTCAACTTAAGGAGGTGGTCAATCTAGGAAGGTGGTCAACTGGGCAGTACTACCGTACTTATTTTCATGATGAGAATACTGAAAATGTATTCCCTTAGCAATTATAAATTTATTGGTTCAGCTCACATGATTCTAATTGAAAAAGTAAAGTTAAGCAAACTTTCCACTGGCTGCACCCATATCAGCTACAGATAAGAGTAGGGCGTTCAATGGAAATATTAAATAAGTGGGATAAAGACCCTGAAGCATTTCTTTAAGAATTTCAACATGAGCTGAGACATGGCTTTAGGAGTATGATCCTGAAAACAAAGTGTGGGCAACACAGTGGGTACCGGGACAGGGAAGTGTCCAGTTAAAGCAGGTGTGGGCTGTCAGGGGCAAAGTCCACAGTGACAGTTACAGGATGCTCAGGGCATTTTGCTTGTTGACGTTCTGGAGGACAAATAATAATTATTATCGTTATTTATTATAAAGGTGTTTTGAGAAAATTAGTCAAAGCTTTAGCAAAAAACTTTTTAAAGAACACCAAAACCCAGGCAGTCTTCACTAGGGAGTCTCTCTCCACTATGACAATGCTCCTGTTCATCCCTCTCTCAAACAAGGGCGGTTGTGCATGAGTTTTATTGATAATTCATTAGGCATTCACCTTAAAGTTCGGATTTGGCTTCTTCTGACTTCTTTTTGTCTCCTAATCTTTTAAAAAAGTCTTTAAAAGATGCCCATTTTTCTTCAGTTAATAACGTAAAAAGACAGCACTGACATGGTTAAATCCCCAGCATCCTCAGTTTTTTAGGGGTAGACTTAATGACTGGTTACCATTGCTTACGAAAATGTCTTGAACTTGAACTTGATAGAGCTTCTGCCAAGAAACGAATTTTACATTTTTATCTTTACCTTTTGATTCCACTTTTCCATGAACATTTCCCCTGGCATTTTAGAAATGAACCCCTTCTCAGATGAATGCTCTGAATATGTTCTCCCATTCTGTGTGTTGTCTCTGTTCATTGCTTCCTTTGCCTTTTGGTTTGATGGAGTCCCACTTGTCTATTTTTGCTTCTGTTGCCTGTACTTTGGGGGTCATATTCACAAAATTACTGCTCAAGACAATGTCAAAAACCATTTTCCCTATATTTTGTTCTGGTAGATTTACAGTTTCAAGTCTTACATTTAAGTCTTTAATCCCTCTTGAGTTCATTTGTGTATATGGTATGAGACAAGTATCTAATTCCATTTTTGCACAGATGATATCTATTTGTCCCAACACCATTTATTAAAAAAACTACTCTTTCTCCATTGCAAACTCTTGGCAACTTTGTAAAAGATGAATTGACTTTTGTTTGAGCACAGTGTTTTGTGCCTATAAAGCCAGCACTTTGGCAGCCTGAGGCAGGAAGATTGCTTGAGGCCAAGAGCACCAGACTGGCCTGGACAATTTAGTGAGACCTTGCCTACAAATTCTAAGAAAAATTAGCAGAATTTGGTGTTTGTGCCTTTTAGCCCCAGCTGCTCAAAAGGCTGAGGTAGGAGCATCACTTCAGCCAGGAGTTCAAAGTTGCAGTAAGCTATGATTGTACCACTGTACTCCAGCCCCATGCTACAAAGCAAGACCCTGTCTCACAAAAAAAAAAAAAAAAAAAAAATGAAATGACTATAAACGTCTGTACCTATTTCTGGGCTCTCTGCTCTGTTCCACTCATCTATATGTCTGTGTTTATTCCCGATCACTATAGCTTAGTTTATTCCAGATTACTATAGTTTAGCAGTATATTTATATTTTGAAATCAGGTAGCATGATGTCTTCACCTTTGTTCTTTTTGCTCAAGATCACTTTGGCTATTTGGGGTCTTTTGTGTTTCTATACAAACTTTAAGATTGCTTTTTCTATTTCTGTGGATAAAAGAAAGTCATTGGAATTTTGATAGGAATCGCGATGAACCTGTAGGTTGCTTTGGGTTGTGCAGACATTTTAAAAATATTAATCCATTCGGGCAGCACCTGTGGCTCAAAGGAGTAGGGCGCCAGCCCCATACGCTGGAGGTGGCAGGTTCATACCTAGCCCTGGCCAAAAACTGCAAAAAAAAAACAAAACAAACAAACACAAATATATATATTTTTTGATTTATACATATATAAATCCTTTCAATCAATCCTCAAATATGGATATCTTTTCCATTCCCCCAATACGGATATCTTTTCCATTTATTTGCATCTTCTTCAGTCCTTTCATCAAAGTTTTAAAGTTTTCAGTGTACAGATCTTTCACTTTGGGGCTAAATTTATTCTTAAATATTTTTTGTGAAACTATTATAAATAGGATTGCATTCTTAATTTGTTTCTGATAATTAGTTGTTAGTGTTTAGAAAACAATTGATTTTGTATCCTGCAATTTTACTGTATTTGTTCTTTAGTTCTAACAAACAAGTCTCTTATACATAAAATCTCATCATGTACATACAAAGACAATGTTCTTTCTTCCTTTTTAGTTTGGATGTCTTTTATTTATTTTACTTGGCAATTTGCACAGGTTAGGACTTTTGGTACTATACTGAATACAAGTGGCAAGAGTGGGAATCCTAATCAAGTTTCTGGTCTAACAGGACAAGCTAAAGCCATTAAAGATGGATGTTAGCTGCAGGCTAGTCATCATTAAATTTATTAGTTATGTCATCATACTTGCTTCTCATTTCATTGAGATACATTCAATACCTAATTTATACCTAAGTATTGAGAGTTTTTATCATGAAAATATGTTAAATTTTGTCAAATGTCATTTTTGCATCTATTAACAATCACAGGACTTTTTATTTAATCCTTTGTTCTACTGAAGTAGTGTATTACATTAATTTGTGTATGTTGAACCATTCTTGCATCCCAAGGGTAAATATCATCTAATCACAGCTTATAATCCTTTTAATGTGCTATTGAAGTTGGTTTGCAATTTATAGTATTTTATTCAGAGTTCTTGCGTCTTTAATTATTAGAAATATTGGCTTGAAACTTTCTTTTCTCATAGTGTCTTCATCTGGCTTTGGTACCAGAGTAATGCTTTTTCAGAAAATAAGTTTGAAAGTGTTCCCTTATTTTCACATTTTTGGAGCTATTTGATAAGAATTTATTTACATTAGTTCTTCATTGTAAGGTAGAACTCTTCAGAAAAACTATCAGGTCTTGCGCTTTTCTTTGTTGGAATATTATTCACATTACTCATTATAGGTCTGTTCAGATTTTGTATGTTCTCATGATCAGTCTTAGTAGATGGTACATTTCCAGGAATTTATCCATTTATTCTAGGTTACCCATTTTGTGGCAAAGAACTATTCATAAGTACTTTCTTGTGATCATTTGTATTTTTTAGTACCAATTATAATGTCTCCTCTTTCATTTTTTACTTTAAGTTTTCTCTTTTTTCTTAGTTTAGCTAAAAGTTTATCAACTTTGTTTATCTTTTTAAAAAACCATCTCAGTTTAATTGGTCTATCTTTTCTATGCTTTTCCTAGACTCTATTTTATTTATTTATGTATGGAGCTTTATTATTTATGTCCTTTTACTGACTTTAGACTCCCTATTCTAGTTCCTTGAGGTGTAAAGCTGAGCTATTTATTTGGAATTGCTTTTGCTGTATCTCATAAATTTTTGTTGGTTCTGCTTCCATTTTTGTTTCTGTCATGTAGGATTCTCCAGAGAAAAGGAACTAATATATTAAACATAGATAATATATGATGGAATTATAAAGGAAATTAACTCTTATGCTAATGGAAGCCAGAACGGCCAAAAAATGCCATCTGGAGGGTGGAGACAAAGGAAAGCTGATGGGATAGTTCAGTCTGAGTTTGAAGATCTGGGAGTGGGCAGCAGGGAGGGCACTGATTTAAGTCCACAATCTGTAGGCCCAAGAACCCCTAGGTCTAATATCCAACAGCAAGAGAAGATGACATCCCAGCTCTAGAAGAGAAAGCAAATTTGCTCTTCTTTAACTTCTTTCAGGTAGACCCTCAATGGATTAAAGTAATGGTGGCCTACAATGGTGACAGCAAATCTTATTACCTAGGTCTACTGATTCAAATGCTTATCACTTCTGGAAACGTCCTCACACACAAATAATCAAATTTTATTACCTATCTCAGTATCTCTTAACCCAGCGAAGTTGATACTTAAAATTAATCATCACACTCCAAGACATATTTTATTGACTTTTTAATGTCTTCTTTCACCCATTTCTTTTCTTTTCTTTTTTTTTTTTAACAGTGTGCTTTTGGTTTTCACATATTTGTAAATTTTTCCACATTTTTCCACTATTGAATTTTAGTTTCATAGTGACCATAGAGTTATGGTCAGAGAATATATTAATGTAATTTCAGTCTTCTGAAATTTGTTATTTTTTTCATGATGTAACACAGGATCTATTCTAGAGAATGTTTTCTGTGTACTTGAAAAGATTCCTTTTTTTCTTTCTTCTTGCTTACTCGATTATAATTTGATAAGTTTTTATAATGTGCTTTGATTTATTTTACATTCTCTTTCATGTACTTACTATATTTTTTTCTTTACCATGAGAATTACAAAAATCATCTTATAGGTAAGAGTTGCGCGCGATCAGCTATCAGCTCCTGGACCTCCATAAAATTTGCGCACAATCAGCTATCAGCGCCCAGACCTCCATAAGAGCCGTGCCACGATCAGCGATCGTCCCCTGCTGAGACCCTGGTAAGAGCTGTGCCCGCTGGGCCTCTGAACACCCTGAACAGGAACTCTGGGAGCCACACAACCCCACATCCTCCCTCCTGTACCCACCCTGCCTCCACAACTGCCTGCTCACCTGGCCAGGGACTCTGGTAGCTGCGTGCCATCCAGAGCCCTCCTGCCTCTGTGCAGAGCCCTTTTCCTGGCCAGAGACTGCTGGAGCCTTGGGCTCTCTGGGGCAAAGTCATTGCATGCCAGGCACTCCCAGAACCGTGCACACAACCTCCATCCCTGTTGCTGGATCCAGGTGTGTCACAC
>CAUYPK010093348.1:0-22973 GCA_963574355.1 Loris lydekkerianus | reverse complement strand
TTCTTGCCCTTGTAGGTGATGGTTTTCTTTCGTCTGGCTGCTTTCAGAATTTTCTCCTTCATATTAACTTTAGTGAAATTGATTATGATGTGTCTGGGGGATGTCTTATTCGGGTTGAGTCATGCTGGAGTTCTGAAACTGCTATTTGAATTTCAGAATCTGTTGGGATGTCTGGAACATTCTCTTTCATGATCTCATGGAGAAGAGACTCTGTGCCTTGTGAAGCCACTTTGTCACTTTTGGGGATTCGTATAAGACAATTATTGGTTTTCTTTGAATTATCCCAGAGCTCTCTGAGAGAGTGATCTGTTTTTGCCCTCCATTTCTCTTCCTCTCTGAGAGTTTGGGAGCATTTGAAGGCTTTGTCTTTAATTTTAGAAATCCTTTCTTCTGCTTGCTCCATTCTGTTACTGAGGGATTCTATTGTGTTTCTTAGATCTTTGAGGGCTGTAACTTCTTGTCTCAATGTGTCAAAATCTTTGGTCATTTGGTCTTTGAATTCGTTGAATTCTTGAGACATCTTTTGGATTACTGCTTCGAATTCTAATTTGATCTTATTTGCTATCCAGATTCTGAATTTGATTTCTTACATCTCAGCTATTTGTTTGTGCATGTGATCTTGTGCTGTGTCTGCCCCATTGTTTCTTGGGGGAGTTGATCGACTCTGATTATTCATATTGCCAGAGTTTTTTTGTTGATTTTGTCTCATGCTTGTTTTTCACTGTTGCCTCTGCCCATCCTTAGAGTTGGAGAGGTGTCTCTCCAAGATTAGACCCCAGCAGGATCACTCTATTGTTGCTGGATCTTTGTAGGGAATGACCCTGTGTAGCTCCTCTGAGGCTGTCCCAGCCAGGGAGTTCTAGTTTTGGGATCATCTCCGGAGTGTGACATGCCCGGATTCAGCAATAGGGCAGGAGGTGGTGCACCCAGTTCTGGAAGTGCCTGGCATCTGGTGACTTTGGCACAGAAAGCCCAAGGCTCCAGCAGTCCCTGGCCAGGAGAAGGGCTCTGCGCAGAGGCAGGGAGGGCTCTGGAAGGCATGCAGCTACCAGAGTCCCTGGGCAGATGAGCGGGCTGGTGTGGAGGCAGGCAGGGTACAGGAGGGCAGACATGGATTTGCACAGCTCCCAGAGTTCCTGGTCAGGGCATGCGGAGGCCTGGCAGGCATGGGTCTCGGGTTGTGGTGCCACTCGGATGGAAGTCCAGGCAGGTGTGGATCATGGTGCTGTTTGTATGGAGTTCCAGGCGGGCCCCAGGCCATGGGTCATGAGTTGTGTCTGCTCGTAGGGGGGCCTGGGTGGGCTGCAGGTCGCAGGGTGTGAGGCTGCCTGGCTGCCAGTGGATATCCTGGGGGGAGGAGCTTGGCACGGCCCCTGGAGTCTCTTGCTGGGGGAGCACTTGGTCCAGTAGATAGCAAGGTGAGGCACCCTTCAAGAATCTTTCCCTCCCTCAGTCTCAGCAGGGGTTAGGTTTGTGGTTCATCGGGTAAGGCGGGAAGAGCATACTGGAAGTTCAGAATGGCAGGAAATAACTTAGTTCGATATTTCTGCCCAGCAAGTGAGTGTTCAGAATCATGGCAAGGTTCCTCTCAGGAAGTAGTCCCCACTTCCCACAGCACTCACCTGTGGGGTGAGGTAAGATGTCAACAGTTCACCTCTTGGCTGTAGAAAACCCACATGAGAAAATGAAGAGAGAAAAGAAAGGAGACAGAACAACAAAGAAAAACCACAGCTTTCTTTGGGGGGGGGGGGGAGGCGGACATTCCTCTTCCAGATGAATTTTGCACCTGAAGCTTGGTTTCTTGGACCTGAAGCTTGTACCTGAAGCTTGGAGTCGCAGCTTGCCTTAGCAGAAGTGACCTGCAGTTATCATCTCTCTCTGGCTGGGCTCCCAGTCTTCAGCTTAATTGGGCTGTTTCTGGACATTATCTTTCCTTTTGGACAGGAACCTCCCTCGGAAGCTGCTCTCAGTTAGCCATCTTGCCCTTGCCCTTCCACATTTTTAATCATCAATTACACATTTAGACCTTGTCTTTGGCTCATTTGACATTACAATGTATGTAATTATCCTATGTGGCATAATAAATATTTGGCTGGATGTTGTCCTTAGATTCTGGGAGGGAGACTTCAAGTCCTTGGATTTCCTGAGTAATAAGTGTCTATGTTTCTTATGAGCCATTTGGGTCATTCCCGAGGCAACTCATCATGGGCCCCTAGATAGCTTCAAGATGAAGGCAGACCCCAAGGCAATCACATTATTGGAGGGCTGGAACTTTGAGGCAGCCCAGCTTCTGGGGAAGGAGAGAGGGATGGAGATTGATTTTAATTATGTGTCCAAAGCTTTAGTGAGATCCTAGTAAAAACTCTGGATACTGAGGCTTACTGGAGGTTCCTGGTTGGTAAACTCATCAGTGTGTCAGGAGGAAGACAGAGTCTGATTCCATGTGTTGAAGGCAAAGGGTCTCTGTATTTGGGAGGTTCTCAGGCCTTGTGCTATGTGTCTCTTCATTTGGCTGCTCCTAGTTCTGTAAATCATGTAGCAAATCATCAGCTTGTAGGCATATGTAAATTTTGGTTTTTAGAGCCAAAACTGAATTTCAGTATACCATTTGGTGTTAGCCCAGTAGGAGTTGTAACAGAGGCCCCGAAAGGGAAGAAAGATATACCATTGAAACAGCTGTTATTGATAAAGCATAACAGTACACATAGTGTAAATAGCTATTTTCCAAGGCTTTGAACCAAACAGGAATTATCTTGTAGAACTCCAATCTCGGTTATGTACTGGCACAGGTCTTGACTATACACCTAACTCTGCCAGTGTAAAGCTGTGATAGTGTGATCTGAACTGATACCTTGAAAACCCTTATAACTACAATTAGGTTGAATGTTTATGTGAACTTGCTGTGACATTTAGTGATAAAGAAAAAGCATGACAGGGGATTGTCTCTGATGAGGCTGTAAGACTGATCTTTATTTTCCAGGTGAACAACAAATGCCTGACAAGGCAGGTAAAGACCACGCAGTCTGCACACACATCTAGGCTGTCCTGTGGTGACCTCCATGATTATGTATTCAAACCCAGTTGAATTATAATAAAGTATAACTAGACCTAAACTCAGATGAAACTGCCCATGTTTAATATCTCTATGTCTAGGCTGGCTTTTTAACCTACTACTGATTCCTAGAGATTCAGGGATCATTGTTTATGAGTTCCTTTTTTTTTTTTTTTTTTAAAGGCAATTCTTTCTTTCTCCTTAGTATAGAAACACTACAGAAATTGTTAAGAATTTGTAAATTAGGGTGGCACCTGTGGCTCAAAGGAGTAAGGCGCCAGCCCTGTATACCAGAGATGGTGGGTTCAAACCCAGCCCAGCCCTGGCCAAAAACTGAAAAAAAAAAAAAAAAAAAAAAAAAAAAAAAAAAAAAAAAAAAAAAATAAAATAAAAAAGAAAAAAAAGATTAATCAACACGTTTAGTTTTTTTTCCTCTCTAAAAGCCTTGTAGACTAAAATACCCTTATAAACAAAATAATACTTAACATTTATCACTTATACATGTTTTACACCTAATAATTATTTCATCTTTGCAACAACTCTATAAAGATTCTGCTTTTATCTGTTTTGCTTATGAGAAAACAGCGACACAGAAAGTTCATTTAACTTGATCAATTTATTTGAGAATGTGAGGACTGAACTGAAGCAAAGCCAGTGCTCTTTATATAGCTGTGGTAAGATCTCATCATTACAACTGTTTTATTTGCCTCACTATCAAGTTATTTAGCTGGCTATTTTTCAGTTGGCATATATGTATGTTACAAAGCCCTTAATAGTGATTTAGAATAAAGTTTCCCACGCAATTATTGCTGGGTGGTGACATTTCCTATTTTTAAGAAATTTCCTCAAGTTTTTAAATGTATCTTTTTATAATGAGCACATATTAATTTTTAAAGTCAATTATGTGATAATTTTGAGGAAAAATTAATAATATGGTATTTTCTTTGTATAATGAACAATATACTGATAGACCTAATTTATACAAAACTTGCAATCTGGGCTTTCTTGTCCTGACTCTCTTCTAAGGGGCTCCGTTAAAGTATGTGCTATGGCTATTATTGGAATGTAAAATGTGGATTTATTTTTTTACTTTTTTGTTAGTAATTGAGATATAACTTAGATACAGTTGCAATTCTACACACAAATGTTAAGTATTACAACTTGATGAATATTTATATATGTATTTATCTCAAACATAAAGTTTCTTATTGTGCACATAATCTGCATATTTCCCTTCTTTACCTGGAGAAACAACAGAGTTATCCTAGTGAGACCTTTATGGGGTCAAGACAGGGGTAAAGAGATGTCAAAATTGAAGGACAGGTTACAGTCTATAGTCATACAGGGAGTTGATGGGAGTTTAATGGTCACCAAAACATTAGAATTGGGACATTGTGTAGGAATTAACAGGAGAAAATGTGGTACTTAAATATTTCAGAACCACAAAGTAATTGCCTTTGTGCTTTGCCTCTGAAAATCAATGAGGTTATTCCCCCTTTTCCAGGCTAGCCGACTTATAAATAGTATCCTATGAAATTACACGTAGCTGTTGATTTTAATGACATGTATATAGGTGATTCCACATGGTGGAGATTCTGATTTATCAATCAGGACTCAATTAGTTTGGGTATACTGATTGAGTATATATGTATAGAAATTGTATATACATACATATTAAAGAATTTGGATTTGTTATAAAGATTTGACCCTACACAACTATTAGAGCTGATGAAGCAATTTCTATTAGGTCTTAGTTTTCCTGTCTTCACCCTGGACCTTGACGTCTACAAGGCAGGCAGTTGCAAGAAAAGATGGATGTGAAGTCAGGGTGAAGGAGAGCAAGTATGAACTAGAGTTCCTGAAGATGGATTAAACTTTGTGTCCGTTCTTATTGTCTCTGACTTTGGTAATACGGAGTTCCTACAGAAGCTGGGGTCCTTTGTTAAGGAACTAAACACACACACCTTGAGTAGGAGTTGGAGAAATTTGTGGATGATATAGAAGACGACACAGTATTTGCAGGCTCTCCTGCTGCCTCATATCAACAAGGTAAGTCAGGCAGGGCACAGTGGCTCATGCCTGTGCTAGTAATTCTAGCACTATTGGGAAGCTGAGGTGGGAGGACTGCTTGAGCTCAGGAGTATGAGACCAGCCTGAGGAAGAGTGGGACTCCATCTCTACAAAAAAAAAAAAAAAAAAAAAAGAAAAAAAGAAAATTAGCTGGGCATTATAGTGAGTGCCTATAGTCCCGGCTGAGGGACTGGGAGGCTAAGGAACCCAAGAGTTTGAGGTTGCTGTGAGTTAGGCTGATCTATAGCATTCTAGCCTGGGCAACAGAGTGAGACTCTTTCTCCAAAAACAAAAACAACACAAAACAATAAAAAACGTAAGGTGAGTCAGCCAATGAACAATAATAGGATTGCACTACACAATGGGTATTCTTCTCTTGGGTCATCCCAGTCTCCCAGAAGAGTCTCCCTGTGGCCTGCCTTCGTGGTAAATACATTACATAGATCTGGGAATTCTTAGAACTGTAGTTGGGCTTAGCTGATACAAATTGGCGTATCATGATATAAATTGATGTTTATGGCAGGCAGAGAGATTTCACTTACAGAGTTAATCTTTTTAAATCACCTACCTAAGACATTTATTCGGTGATCTTCCTTTTTGTTTTTGAAATAAATGCTATACCTACAGCTGTATTTTCATTGAATAATTATTTTGAGTTGCTGAATTTTGAGCTGCCCTGGGAAGTGTCTGTGAGGTGTAAGAAATTACCATATGAATGAGGTCCTGATTGTATTGCTCTTCCATATCAGTTAACAGAATGTGTATAAAATGTAGACCCCTTGCTTGACTTTCTAATATCTGAAAGGTGTAAAAATGCTGATTAAAATATATAATCTTTGAAATGTGAGGAAATTGTGACTAGGTAATGTGATGTAAAGAATGAAAAGTAAACAATGATGGGTGACAGTTCTGATTTTTTTTTTTTCTCCTTGATAACATCAGATTTTAGGGGAAAGGAGACACGGGTAGTCTGTTTAATTGTTCACATTTCTTTTCATTGAAATAATGTTTGAGAGTCACCCTTGAAGATGTAAAATGTCTACTCTCACCAATGACTCAGTAAAAGGAAATAGAATGCTAACATTTCTTGCATAGTTTCTTTTCAATAATTTTTGTCTTTTATCCAACTGATGACAGGATAATATCATCTCATATCCTTCCAGCTGATTCCTCACATTGCCTTCCTGATTTCTCTGTTTATGCCAATTTTATTCCAATGGAATCTCATCTGTGCTGAATAATTTCAACCTTTACTTATGAAAGGCTTTGGTAGGGCATGTTTGCTTTTCTATATGAGAACATGATTATTGATGGCCTGAAAAGTCTAAAAGTGATTGGTTTATGAAATGCCTATTCCAGAGAACAGTTCTCTGTCACAATGGTGAAATCAGTCAACTGTCTTAAAATATATTTAAAAAGCTGAGATTAATTTTAAAGAGTAACAATGCATAATTAATTAAAATTTAAGCAAAGGATTTCAGATTCCTAAAACTAGAATCTTACTTTTGTAGTGAAGAAGTGCCAAGTTGTCACCTAAAAATAAACCATTAGTCCAGAATACACACCCCCTCTTGCTGAGTACTTTGGGAGCTCTATTAACTCATTCCAGACACCAGATTTTTATTTTATTTGTGTAAACATCTGAGCTTATTCCACAAAGAGTTTTAGGCAGTTCATAGAAATACAGTCATACAAAAAGATAATTAACCAAGAGAAGGAGGAATATGAAAACAGCATAGCAAAATAATGAAGGGAAGGACAAAGTTAGCATAGAGAAATGCTCATACAGCATTCTTTACTAAGATTATTATGGAAAAAAGTCAACATGACCTCTTATACCTTCAAATGGGTCTGTAAAGAAAGATAATCAGTTTGCAGCAGTGCGCCAGATGTGGAAGAGTAACTGTGGAATGTCCAATTGATAGGTGTATGTGAGTGTAATATGTATGATAGCTTGTTGGCACATCCAGGAATTGTTTAGTCTTCTTGGGACTCAGAAAATAATATCCCAAAATGAAGGCCACAGAAGCAGTCTCAGGAGCAAAAGTTTTTCTACAAACTTCTCTTGCCCTCCTGCTTCTCACTCCTTTTCACCCCCAAGCTTACCCATGAATATTAGAATCTGTTTTACCCAAGTTGAGCCATAGAAATGTGAAGTCCCTCTCCCCAAAGCCAGCCATGAAACCTAAGAATATTACTCTATCCTCCACCTTTGCTGTTCTGTGTAAAAACTGGTCATAAATTTATCTGACCTACTTTGACTGTAGGTCATAAAACTCCCATTCCAGAGAGGTTCCTCCCCATAGACAGAAACAAGGAATGCATACTCAGAAATGATAAGAAGAATCTAATCAGAAAGGTCTTGCTGGGTGTCCCTACTCACTGTATTACTATTAGATCATACTTTTTTGTATCATATTTTTACATGACTGTCTATAAAATGGACAATTACCCTTGTATCTTTGGGTTGTCATTCTGAAGGTTCTGATGAATACAAGTAAAATAAATTTGTATTCTTTTTCTCCAATTAATCTACCTTTGTGGTTTGTTTTTCAGTGAAATTTCAGAGGGCAAAGGAGAAATTTTACCTTTATCCTTACAGCCTCTTACCCCATTACTATCTATGTGCATGGATGGATGGGGCATAGATATGCTTTTAGAACTGTGTTTGGTTTGAGGGTTTCATCCTTGCTTAGGCACTCCAGGATACTCCATGAGGTAAGGGGCTATTGTGTTCAAATCAGTGCTCTACATGTGGTGAACTCTCTGAGATGTTTACAGAATGGTAGGTTGACTGGAAATAGGTAGAACACTGAACAAAAAGTGGGATTATGGTTATATTTTTGTAGAAATTCTCATTTTAGATTTTTTAACAGAATGTGTTTTATATTTGATCCAGGTTAATGGATTTTTGCTGATTAAAGGGAGATAAAGACTGTAAATGAATGAAAAATTAGTCAACTTTCTCACCTTGTCAAGGAAAATCGATTGTTAATTCAAGAGACTATATATAAGACATAATCTTCCCTCCAGGTGGCAGCATAACACAGTCATAAAGTGCCAATCCAGGAAGAAATATGCTATCTTTTGAGGGTTGGCATGGCCAGGTACAAAGAAGTTTCTTCCTTCCCTGAGGATGCATTCCATGCTGTACATGGCACTTTCCATAGATTTACATGATATTTCTACTTATATTTCATTGACCCAATCTTAGTTATGTATCCACGTCTAATTACAAGAAAGGCTACTTCATTCCAAGTAGCTACATGCTCTGTTGAAAATTAGAGATATTTTTATTAAAAGAAAAGAAATTAATGAATATGTGGGAACTACTCTTAGCCTCTGTTACAAAAGGTAAATTCAAAAGTTTGGTTTCGGTTTTGAAATGACACTTAGATCTTAAGTTCATAGAGGAAGAGATGATTGAGTATTCAATTAGGAAAAATATAGGACTGGAGATATGAGAATCATCACATGTAATGTTATTTGAGCCCATAATATTGAGTGAAATCAATCAGAGAATTATTTCACAGACAGTGGAAAAGAACAGCCAAGATTGCTGAGATGTGGGACACTCCAATCAAAGAAGTTGAGAAGATACAATCTGTAATATAAGTATAAAGATTAGTAAGTGGAGTGTACAAGGAGAACTGTGGGAGGTAGTGTTGTAGAAAGTGAATTAACAAAATATTCCAAGAAGGAGAAAATGGTAAGTAGTGTCAGGTGCTGCTGAGAAGTGATGAGTGATGAAAACAGAATTTGCCATTGGACTTATCAAGATGGAGGTCACCAGTGATCAAGCAGTGATTTTAATGAAAAAAAGGATAATACCATGATTATAGTGAGTTCAGAAAAGAGAGGAAGAAGATATTGCAAGCATAGAAAACTCCTTTTAGAAAATTTTCTATAAATGGCAAAAAATGGGGTTATTAAAGGAAGATATCCTTAAGGTGGGAGGTAATACATCACACCTGTATTTTGACTGGAATGACATAGAGGCATGGAGAAACTGGAGGATGTAGGAAAAGGACTAATAATTGTGGGAGCTATCTCCTTGAAAAAGTAACAGTATGTGGTTCATTGCATTAGTGGAGGGTTCATTTCTACAGAAGAGAAGGGAAGGAGAAGAAAAAATTTGTCAACTGTAATGTAAGTAAAACACGCAAACTTTAAATTAAATGCAATGATGGGAATCTGGAGACAGTTTCTTTTTGATTGTTTTTATTTGTCCAGTAAAATTAGAAACAAGATCATCTTCTGAGAAGGAATTGAAGAGGAGAGTGTTAGAGTTTTGAGAATAGTGGAGAATATGTGAAATAGTTGTCTTGAAGAGAAGAGCAAATTTATAACAACTACATGGAGGGTTGCTGGCAGACATCAACAAAGATGGGATTTATGCTGTTGATCCTGAATGATTTTCTCCAGCAATGCTCAGTTTATTGGGAATAGGTATAGAATTAGAGTAAAGTTGTTTTTAGCCATATTTAGGATTTTTCCAGGTAAATAAAATAGAAGAAAAGGGATAAAGTGATGAAAGAATTTTATAAAGAGGGAGATATAATTCTAAACTGAGGAGCAGGGAAAGAAAAGATGAGGGGAGTTATGGGCAGTAAACAGTAGGATGGAGAACATAAGAAAGGCCTCTCCAAGACATGTTCTAATCCCCAGAATCACAGGTGTAGTATGTAGCACAAGGGATTTTGCAGATATAATTATGGTAACAGACCTTGAGATGGAGAGATTTTCCTGAATTATCTGGGTGGGTCCAATATAATCACACAGACTTTTAAAAGTGGAGAATCTTCTCTGGCTAAGAGCAGAGAAGAGATGAGATAGAAGGCAGGTGAGGGAGATTGGAGGCATGAAAGGATTGATCTGTGGTTGCCTGTGGGATCTGGCTTTCAAGATGGAGAAAACAGGCCACAAGCCGATCAATGTAGTTTCCAGAAGCTGAAAGCAACCCCTGCTGAAACTAGCAAAGAAAAGGGGACTTAAGTCTCAGAATTTCATGGAAGTGAATTCTGCCAGCAGCTTGAATAGACTTGGGAGTCAAATCATCCCCACAGCCTTCAGGAAGGAAAGCACCTTGATATGGGTCCAGTGATACTCTAAGCAGAGTACTAGAGAAACTCTGAGATAGTAAGCAAATGTTTAAATCCATTAGGTCTGACTAATTTGTTATAGCAGCAATACAAAGCTAAGTAAGATACGTCAAATAATTTCAGGTACCACTGGGGATGAAGGTGGATATGAAAGTACTAAAATAAGTAAACTGGAAAGATGGGAGGTTTTGGTAAGAGAGTGGGTGTTAGAAATAGAAATTTTGCCCGTGGTGCACTTACTGATGGAGATTGTTAGCTGATATGTAGCAGAATATTTGAGGGCTGGAAGTGAGGTAGAAAATCTTACAGGGATGGTAAGAAGCAGAGTAAGACAGTAATCTAGGTATAAAATTTTTCAAAAACTGAGGGTTAGAGATGAGGGATCACTGTAGGAGCACAACAAGGAAGACTACTAGTAGGGTGTGTGTGTGTGTGTGTGTGTGTGTGTGTGTGTATGTGTGTGTTGGGGGAAGGGTACAGGATTGATGGAATGCCCTGAAAGGAAGTTGAAAATTTTAAGGAAAAATAAAATGCTAGTTATTGAAAAGAAAATGAAGAAAAAGTAGGACACTTCTGGGTGGCATCATATGGGAAAGTAGGATTGAAAAAGTAGTCATGATTTGGGGACTGAGGGCAAACAAATTTTATATAGACAGCAGAGTTTCAGTTATGGAGGTGAGGGAGGTTTAGAGAAGAGATTAAGAATACAATGTTGAGAAATGTGAAAAGGCAAGAATTGGGCCAGTTTAGAGATCACACAGACCTGCTTCTGAATAAAGGATGACTTGGGTGGTTTCCACTTCTTGTAGGAACTGAAACAAATAAGGAATGAAGGCTTGATGAGGTATGAGCCTCAGAGTCCTTTTGAAAAAGATGGGCAATTATTGTAAAGATACTTTCTCTTAAAATTAGTCTTTTAGGCAGGGAACTCTTTTATACTGTAGAAATGTAAATTGGCACATCTGTTATGGAAAACAGTATGGCAGTTCCACAAAAATTAAAACTTGAACTTCCATATGGTTTAGCAGTGTCAGTTATCTAAAAGAAATGAAATCAATATTTTGAAGAGATATCTCCGTTCTCATGTTTCTTGAAGCTCTATTCACAATAGCCAGAATATAGAATCAACCTGTATCTATTAATGGAGACAGAAAGTGTTTAATATACACATAGACACACACACACATACACATACAGAGGAATATTATTCAACCTTAAAAAGAAGGAAATCCTGACATTTGTGACAACATAGATAAACAGGAAGAACATTATAAATCAGACACAGAAGGACAATTGCTGCGTAACTTCCCTTATATATGGATTCTAAAAAGTTGAACTTACAGAAACACAGGATGATTACTGGGATTTGAGTAGAGGGTTGGTGGGAAAGATGTTGGTCAAGGGACACAAAGTTTCAGTTGGAAACTAGGAATAAATTCTGGAGCTATATTGTACAACATGGTGGCCACAATTATAATCATATGTTTATTTGGTTATAGTGAACTATGATCATGCTATTGCACTCCAGTCTGGGTGACAGGTCAAGACCATGTCTCTAAAAAAACAAAGAAATATATATAGTATACTTGAAGTTTTCTTTTCTTTTTCTTTTCTTTCTTTTTTTTTTTTTTGCAGTTTTTGGCCAGGGCTGGGTTTGAACCTGCCACCTCCAGCATATGGGGCTGGCACCCTACTCCTTTGAGCCACAGGAGCCGCCCTACTTGAAGTTTTCTTAAAAAGTAGGTTTTAGTATGGTGCCCCATGATTGCATTAATGTACACAGCTATAATTTAATAAAAAAAAATAAAAATAAAATTAAAAAAGTAGATCTTAAATGCTCTTACCACAAAAAATTATAAGCATGTGAGTTGAAATGTTACTTAGCTTTATTTAATCATGTCACAATATATATGTGTCTTAAAACATCACATTGTACACCAAAAATGTATACAGTTTTTATTTGTCCATTATACCATGATACATGTTCATTATAAAGCTGGAGAAAGAAAGAATTGGCCTTTTAGGCACTCTAGTGTTGAGTAGGGCAGCCATATAGCCTGGGGTGACTTTGCTTCCATCATAACTTACGTAAATTTAGAGGCTGTATTTAGAGATGGCAGCAGGAAGTTATGCTGTTGCTTTAGAAACCTTGGGAAGTCAGTGCTTCAGGCACACTAACTGACCTGAGCTAGATAGGGAATATTAGACTCATTTGCCCTCCCTAGGCTTTTTGACTAATTGAAAATGAAAATATTACCTTGTAATTGTGTACACAATGGTAAAATAATATTGTAAAATTTACATATCTATTTTCAGAAACTCTTATGTGTTTTAAATGCAAAGTGTCTGTACTATCATGTATAGCCAGTTTTCTCAACATGTATACTTTCATTTTTTATTGACTTTCTGAAGAAGCAAGTTAAAATAGATTAATCATCCATGCTTTCTGTCCTAAGGAGAAAGTCTTATTTTTAATTTAAGAAAAGCTATTTTCTAAATATGATTTCCCCTTAGTAGTAAAGAAGCTCAGTGGGGAAGAATATAACTTACTGTTAGTACATGTTAATTTTCTAAATAGAGGGTGTTTAAAAGTTTGTAAGAGCTTATTATTTGATTTGTAACTTCTAGAAACTATTTATCTCCCAGAATGTTAGAGCCTGTGTTACAATGGTGATGAATAACTGCAGAAGTATAGTTGGGGAAGAAAGAAGAGATAAAATTCATATTCATCAGCAAATCCTTAGTCTGAATCATTCTATTGATTACTTTAAAAAATGCTAAATAGCAATATAACAGGTATATAATTTAAATAGTACAGAATCTTTTATTTTCTATGATGACAGTAGGATGATGTGGTTTTAAAGGTACACGATTTGGACAGGAATGAAGTAATAGAAAATATAATCTTCTATTAGAGCTCAGCAGGAAGTACTCTTTCTATTCTATAAATCCATATTACTCTTAAGGAATATTCAGAAAAATATACTTTTTGAGAAAAACTGAGTTGATTTGTTTGAAATTAGAGAAGACTATAAAATCTGACCCATACTCTGGCCATGACACATCAAAGTGGTCACATCATGAGAGTCTTAGATGCTGGTGTGTTGTTCTCTAGGAGTATAGAGTCTCACTGATGAGGTAGAAAAGCTGAGTGCTTTAAGCTACCTTCCAGAGACTATGATTTGACCATCGTACCTCTGGTGAGGAACATACGTCTCACTTCTTTGTTGCACTAGGATGAAGTAATGTCATTTGCTGCCCCAGGAATAACCTCATGCCATTACTTTACTTCTTAAGTGATGTACCTGGCTTACTACTATTGCTCACATTTCATTTGGAACCATAAGTTCAGTCCCATTAATAATAAATTCTTATTAACCTTTTCTAAAGGACAAGGGTGAAACTCTCCTGAAAGATGGATTGATTTCCATACTTGAATATCTTTCCATTGATCAACCTCTTCAGAAAGCCTTTCAAATAAAGACCAAGTGTTTTGATTCTACTTCATTTTGTTTCAACATTTAACCTCCAACATTCTTTCAGTTCTGTTAGGATTAAATATGTTATCCAATGCAGATGTCTTAAAATTCATAAACTCGTAGAAAGATGTTTTTCAAGAACAGCACCCAAGGGTGTGTGTCATAGATGCTTTAATGTGTTCAATTTTCAAAGAAAAAGTATTTTATTTACTTTTTCTTTAGGAGAAAAGAAATTTTGAGAGAGTGAAGTATATGGAGAGAGAGCCATCTTTGATTTAATTAGGATTTTTCATGCCTTGGGTCTTTCTCTTCTAAAGTATAAATGAAGTTTCTGGCTTATTCCTTATCTTTCTACTTCCTTGGAGGTTGAGCAGCTCAACCATGATAGGCTGGAGCTAAATCAGTACAAGCATCTACCTTGCCTACATTGTGCTTTTTGGCCTATCTTTGGGTAACTGGTTATCTGACCATGAATGATTTCTAAGCCTCTTGGAGGATAGAATCAAATGTACACTAAGTAGACTCTGAATGAACTGGAACATCCTGTTTCAACTGGTGATGTGGTAAATTGTTTTTCTGCTTCAATTCAGCCAAGAGTTTTCTGGAGCCGATAATGGGACTGTAAGGATGCCAGATTTTCTGTGCCACCCTTATCATATTTTCTCAGGAAAAGTGCACTCTGGCACTTAGTTCTTATTAATTGCCCAATTACAGGCCTACAGTCAAGACAATCTGTACATCTATTTACGTGGTGCCCATTATGCTTTCAAGCAGCTCAGACAAGTAAAGAGGCTAAAATTTGGTAGTTATTTAATAAGACATAAATTCAACCTATTTCTACTTCCAAGCAATAGTCTGAGAAGTAGTGAGCACTTTTAGAGTCATTCTTTTCTAAATAAATCTTGAATATAATCTGTTTATATTTAAAAATAACTGAAATGAGCCTTACTGAACATGACAAGGTAACACCGTAGGGATTCCATGGAAGTACTGGCTTTCACAGACAAGGGTCTTAAAATTATTTACCAGTTTGCTAGGAATCACCCAATAGCTTTAGCTCTTTCAACAAGATCATGGATTAAAAATAATTTCCATGGCCTTCTACTTTTTAATAATTTTTATTAGTGTTTTTTTTTTTTTTTAAGTAAGAAATGTATTTAATGTTTTACAAAATTCTGACTACAGGATTCTCACCGTATAATGCTGTAATGAATTGGAGTACATATTAGAGGTGACTCATCCTGTGGCTCTAGGAACAAGATCAAATTGGATGAGAATAAAGTCTGACTTGTCATAGCAAGTGTCTGTGGTTGTGCTGTGCCCAAGCAAAGCAGCACCTGCCTCATTGGGCTGAAACAACCCCATGTGAGTTGTTGCTAATCTGATTTGGATGTGTTGAGTAGGCCTTGACATAGGTTATTTTCAACAATTTAAATCAAGTAGTAATTCCAGTATTTTTTCAGGGTAGGTACTTAGGAATCTTAAATAATTTTTATTCTATAATTTTTACTCTATACTCATACTTCTCACCACCATATAAAAAAATACCTTCTCAAGTTTGATTTACTTATTCATCAAGTATTTATTGGGTATTCACTGTATGCCAGACACTGTTCCAGGCAGAGGGGATAAAATGAAGAGCAGATATAAATCACGTCTCTGTTCTTCAAGACTTATAGTTCCTAAGGGAAGACAGGGTCAAAATATTCCTGCTAAATAAATAACTAAAGTGATCATAAATTCCAGTTTGCCCAGGACAGTCTGATTTAAGCCTTTTGTCCCTGAATAATTAATCAACAGACTCCCTTTTAGTTTCAACAATTTTCTGGTTGAGACAATAGTTATCCTAAAACATGATTTCATAATTTTTTTAAAGGTATAAAACGGAGTCCATGAAAGAGAATCTGAGAGAGCCTAGGGTAACTCTTATGAGTTATTTGGTCAAGAGCAGAGGGAAAAAGTTTCTCAGAGTTAGGGACCTGCATGTTAGTTGGAAACAACAGGCTTTAACTGAGTACCTTTACTATCAACAGTGGAGATCTCAGTAGCAGAGATGTTTGTGTTTCATCAAAGTTGTGTTTATATAATATTGGTGTGTAACTTTAGATAAATTTTTATACAAACTGAAATACTATTTTAATATCTTAATTAATAAAAGGGGAAAAGGATAATTTATTTAGATAAGAAATGGAAAAGCACATAAGCGTAACTATTCCCTTAGCTGAAAATTGAATGAGAGTCCACTAAGAGGTCAGGTTTCAAATTCAGATGACCTTGGTTTTAATTTCAGCTCTACCATTGACAATTTGCTTTGTGATGATGGGTAAGTTGCTCAAAGCCTCTAAGCCTCAGCTTTTTCTTTTATGAGGAATAGAATTAATGTATGTGCAGTATCCAGAAAAGTGCCTGCATGTAGAAAACATACAGTTAATGTTAGTAGTTATCCTCTGCCCCGACCTAATCACTTTGCATGGCTCCATTCTTAAACAGTATTTAAAGAAATACATTTGGTAGCTAAAGTATAATTAAAAATACTTACCTCATCCTTGAGAATTGTCACAGTTAGGAATGCATAGGAACTAATACAAATTGCTGTATTATAATAGTTTTGGGGGCCTGCTTTACCAAATTACCACACTGAAATTAATTCTTTCACAGCTGGAAATTTGGAACCAAAGTGTCAGCAGGGCGCTAGGAGAGGACCTGCCTCTTGCCTCTCCCAGTGTCTTGTGGCTGCAGGTGTTCCTGAGTTTCAGGCCAAATTACTCCCGGGTCTGCCTCCATCTTTATGTTGACTTCTCATCAGTGTGTTGTCTAATCTCTTGTCAGCTTTCTCTTATAAAGACACTAATAGTGATGGTATTCATGGCCCACCCAGATAATCCAGGATATTCTTCTCATCTTGAAATTCTTTCTTAATCACATCTATAAAAATCCTTTTTCCAAATCGGGTAACAATCACAGGGACTAGGACATGGACATGTCTTTGGGGGGACAACATTCAGGCCATCACAGCAATAAACCCTTCCTCCCTGTAACTACCACGGTTTATATCTTCCCCAATGATGCCAGTCATCTCTCAAAACTCTCTTCTACACTCTCAAATCTCAATCCTAGAAGCTTCTCTGACATCTAAGTCATGTCTTTTCTGACTCTCTAGCTAATCTTTTTTGAGAGAGATAAATCAACTTTGTCATTTAGTTTTTCTGTCATTTTTTTTTTCCTTCACTGTACCTCCTTACCCAGATTTTGCATGACAAAGTTAACTCAGGAGCTGACCCCAAATGTAAGAATCTTTGCCTTTGAGAAGCCAAGAAAGAGTTAGGGGAATATTTTTGCTTGCCAAATCTTAATAAGTAAGTTTTTACTCTGTAACACATGAATGGTGATTTTTGGAACCCTGTGTGCAATTAGGTAAATGATTTTTGTTAGAAAGGACTCATCTCCTCCCTGATCAAAGGAAATTGCTGTGGATTAAGTGTTTGTATTTGCCAAAAATCTGTACATTGAAATCCTATTTCCCAATGTGATGTTATTGGGAAATAGTGTGTTTGGGAGGTAATTAGGTGAATAGGGTGGAGCCTTTTTATGAAATTAGTGCCCTTTTAAGAAGAGGGTGCCCCCTCTCCTTTTCTAATGAGAAGATTCAATGAGAAGGTAGTTATCTGTAAGTCAGGAAGCAGGCCCTCACTACACACTGGGCCTTGATCTTGGACTTTCCAGATTTTACACAATTCTAACAGTTAAATATGTGATATTTAAGGCATCCAGTCTCTGTTAATTTTGTTATAGCAGCCATGGCTGACTGAAATAGAAATCCATGAAGATTAATTAGCAGCTCCTCTTCACTATTTCTGCTTTGAAAAATGTGCAAGAATCAGTTATGACTCAACAAAAGAGAAGTCTGGAGGCAAACTTTAGGAACCATTTTCTCTGTGGGTGAACAGTATGAAAGTGTTAGTAATATGCCCTAAGTTGTTCATACTGGACAGCACAAGCAGAAAGTCAGCAGTAGTTGGAGGTTTCCTACAAGGTGGAAAACAACATAAGAAAAGGTGCCAGTCAGAAACACAACTGATATTGTGCAAAGTATGGAAATTGAACCAAGCCAGAAGACAATTGTCCACCATTGTGGTGGCTTCACTACAGAAGATATAGTCTGGAAATCAATTTCCAGTGCTGGGAATTCCCAGAGCCTGTGTTCGCCCCTCTCCTCACTGACTACAAAATTATTGAAATAATGACATAAATTTATATCTGTCAAACTTTTGGCTAAATATCCATGGGGTGAACTCTAAAATAACAAGCTGGAAAAAAAGAGCAACCAAGGAGAACTGCCCCTGATTTGATTCTAGGCTTGGAGACTTCCACTCATGACTCCTTTTTTAAGCAGAAAGTCAAATAGCAATAAGATGCTTATGAAAAAGTGAACATAGTATTCAAGAGAGTATTCTTTAAATAATAAATGCATTATAAAAAACCAGAAAAAATTTTAGCATTTGTTTCATATATCTACTAATGGGGTAGACATACAGACTCTCCCTAGAAGAGAATCTAGTGACAGTAGCACCAGTTTGGTACATTTGTAGTGCAATAAGCTGTACAACTTATTTATTTATTTATTTTCCCCCGTATTTCCTTTATCTTTTTTTGTTTTTTTTTGTTTTTAAGTCATAACTGTGTCCATTGATGCATATATGGGGTACAGTGTACTGATTTGATATACAATATGAAATGCTTACATAGAACTAAGTAACACATCCATCACAATTATGCTCTTTTCTTAATAGTTTTGAAATGTACTATTGCATCATCACATTAGGTGAGGTCCCCCCAAATAACCTCCCTCCTTATCCCTCCCCTCACCTCCCCTATCTCTTCTCTTCCCTTCTGCTTTCTGGACTATAGTTATTTATGTTTTATCATCCATATGAATGTGTAGGTAATTATATATTGATTTCATAGCAGTATTGAGTACATTGGACACTTTTTCCCCCCATTCTTGAGATGCTTTACTAAGAAGAATATGTTCAGCTCCATGCAGGTAAACATAAAAGGTGTGAAGACTCCATCTTTTTAATGGCTGCATAGTATTCCATGGTGTACATATACCACAATTTGTTAATTCATTCATGGGCTGATGGGCACTTGGGCTGTTTTCATGTCTTGGCAATTATGAATTGGGCTGTAATAAACATTCTGGTACAAATTTCTTTGTTGTAAAATAATTTTTGATCATCTGGGTATATACCTAGTAGAGGAATTGCAGGATCGAATGGTAGGTCTACTTTTAGTTCCTTGTGTCTTCTCCACACTTCTTTCCAAAAAGGTTGTATTAGCATGCATTCCCACCAGCAGTGTAGAAGTGTCCCCTTCTCACTACATCCATGCTAACAACTGTAGTTTTGGGATTTTGTGATGTGGGCTAATCTTACGGGAGTTAGATGATATCTCAAAGTGGTTTCGATTTGCATTTCTCTGATGATTAAGGGTAATGAACATTTTTTCATGTGTTTGTAAGCCATGTGGCTGTCTTCATCAGAGGAGTTTCTGTTCAAGTCTCTTGACCACACAAAAATGGGGTTATTTGTTCTTTTCATATTGATTAGTTTGAATTCTCTGTGAATTCTAGTTATCAGACCTTTGTCAGAAACAACTGGAAAAAAATCTTCTCCCATTCTGAATGTTGTCTGTTTGCTTTACTTACTGTGCTCTTGGCTGTGCAAAAGCTTTTTAGTTTGATCAGATCCCAGTAATGTATTTTTGGTATTGCTTCAATTGCCCTGGGTGGTCTTCCTCATAAAATATTCTCCCAGGCTGATTTCTTCAGTGTTTTCCTTGCACTCTTTTCTAGCATTTTTATAGTTTCACATCTTAAGTTTAAATCTTTTATCCAGTGAGAATCAATTTTTGTTAATGGTGAAAGGTGGGGGGTGGGTAGGTCCAATTTCAGTCTTCTACAGGTCGCTAGACAGTTCATCCAGCACAATTTGTTAAAAAGGGAGTCTTTCCCCACTGAATATTTTTGATAGGTTTGTCAAAGATCAAATGACGATAAGTAGTGGAGTTCATCTCTTGGTTCGCTATTCTGTTCCATACATTTACTGCTCTGTTTTTGTGCTAATGCTATGGTGTTTTGATCACTATAGATTTATAGTATAGCCTGAAGTCTGGTAACTTGATACCTCCTGATTTGTTTTCATTTCTGAGTAATGTATTTGCTATTTGAGGTTTTTTTTCTGATTCCATGTAAAACAAAGCACTATTTTTAAAAGCTCTTTAAAGTATGACCGTGGTGCTTTAATAGGGATTGCATTTAATCTGTAGCTTGCTTTGGATAGTATGGACATTTTAACAATGTTGATTCTTCCCAGACATGAGCATGGTATGTTTTTCCATTTATTAATATATTCAGCTTTTTCTTTTCTCAGAGTTTCATAGTTTTCTTTATAGAGCTCTTTCACATCCTTTGTTAGGTAAATTCCCAGATATTTCATTTTCTTTGGCATTATTGTAAAAGGTATAGAGACCTTGACTATGTTTTCAGCTTGACTATTGTTGGCGTATACTGATTTGTAAGTATTGACACTGTACCCTGAGATGCTGCTATATTCTGTGATCACGTCTAAGAGTTTTGTAGTTGAGTCCCTGGGATTTTTCATGTATAGGATCATATCATCAGCCAAGAGTGAGAGTTTGATCTCCTCTGTTCTTATTTGGATAAACTTGATTGCCTTCTTTTGCCTGATTGCGGTGGTTAAGACATCCATTACAATGTTAAAAAGCAGTGGAGATAATGGGCATCCTTGCCTAGTTTCTGATCTGAGTGGAAATGTTTTCGATTTTATACCATTCAATATAATATTGGCTGTAGGTTTGCTGTAGATAGCGTCTATCAGTTTAAGAAATGTCCCTTCTATGCCTTTTCTTGAGTGTTCTGAACATGAGAGGATATTGGATATTACCAAAAGCTTTTTCTGCATCAATTGAGAAAATCATATGGTCTTGGTTTTTTATTTTATTGATGTGATGTATTATATTTATAGATTTGTGTATGTTGAACCAACCCTGTAACCCTGGAATAAAACCAACTTGATCATTGTGTATAATTTTTTTGGTGTATTCTTAAATTATGTTTGCTAAGATTTTATTGAATATTTTGGCATTGATATTCATTAATGATATTGTTCTATAATTTTCTTTCTTTGTTGGATCCTGGTTCCTGGTTTGGGGATGAGTGTGATATTTTCTTCATAGAATGTGTTGGGAAGTATTCCTTCTTTTTCTACGCTTTGGAAAAGGTTGTATAATATAGGTACTAGTTCCTCTTAAAAGGTTTGATAGAATTCAGATGTGAAGCTATCTGGTTCTGGACTTTTCTTACTTTGGTGCTAATTCAGTGGTTGATAGAGGTCTATTCAAGATTTATAATTCTTTCTGGTTGAGACTAGGAAGGTGCTGTGCTTCCAAATATTTGTCTATTTACTTCAGATTTTCATAGGAATAGAGTTTATTGTAGTAATCATTGAGTAATTTTTGAATTTATGAGATGTCTATTGTTATTTCTCCTTTATCTTTTTTGATAGACTATATTAGAGATTTTACTTTTTTGTTTCTGATTAGGATGGCCAAAGCTTTATTAATTTTATTAATCTTTTCAAAAAATCAGCTTTTTGTTTCATTGATTTTCTGAATGATTCTTTTGTTTTCAATTTCATTTAATTCTGCCCTAATTTTGGTTATTTCTTTTCTTCTGCTGGGTTTAGGGTTGGAATGTTCTTCTTTTCTTTTCTTTCTTTCTTTTTCTTTTTTTAAGAGACAGAGTCTAACTTTATGGCCCTTGGAAGAGTGCTATGGGCATCACAGCTCACAGCAACCTCCAACTCCTGGGCTTAGGCGATTCTCTTGCCTCAGCCTCTCAAGTAGCTGGGACTACAGGTGCCCACCACAATGCCTGTTATTTTTTCTTGCAGTTTGGCTGGGGCTGGGTTTGAAGCTGCCATCCTTGGTATATAAGGCCGAGCCCTACCCACTGAGCCACAGGTGTCACACTGATGTTCTTCCTTTTCCATTTGCTTGAGATGATCCCTTAGGTTGTTGGCTTTCTCTCTTTCTGTTTTCTTGAGGAAGGCTTCCAATACTGTAATTTTTCCTCTTCATATTGCCTTTGCAGTATCCCACAGGTTTTGATAATTTGTGTCTTCATTATCATTTTGTTCCAAAAATTTTATGATTTCCTTTTTAATCTTGTCTTTGACCTCATTCAGCCTAGGATTATTTAGTTTCCATGACTTTGTTTGAGTATGGAGATTTTTTTTTTTTTTTTTTTTGTTGTTGTTAAATCATAGCTGTGTACACTAGTGCAATCGCCTGTACCCATTCTAAGATGCACCATAGGTGTGGCCCCACCCATGGCCTTCCCTTCACCAAAACCTCCCCCCTCCATTCCCCTTCCTTGGCCCTTTCCCCATAGTCTTGTGCTATAGTTGGGTTATAGCCTTCATGTGAAAGCTATAATTTAGCTTCATGATAGGGCTTCATGAGTACATTGGATACTTTTTCTTCCATTCCTGAGATACTTTGCTAAGAAGAATATGTACCAGCTCAATCCATGTAAACATGAAAGAGGTAAAGTCTCCATCTTTCTTTAAGGCTGCATAGTATCCCATGGTATACATGTACCACAATTTGCTAGTCCATTTGTGGGTTGATGGGCACTTGGGCTTCTTCCACAACTTAGCCATTATGAATTGGGCTGCAATAAACATTCTGGTACAGATGTCTTTGTTATATTGTGACTTTTGGTCTTCTGGGTTTATACCTAGTAAAGGAAT
This sequence comes from Loris lydekkerianus, assembly GCA_963574355.1. Taxonomy (NCBI): domain Eukaryota; kingdom Metazoa; phylum Chordata; class Mammalia; order Primates; family Lorisidae; genus Loris; species Loris lydekkerianus. The sequence continues at coordinate 436 of CAUYPK010093348.1, read as the reverse complement.
TATAGGATTGAATGGCAGGTCTATTTTTAGATTTCTAGGTATTCTCCAAACATCCTTCCAGAAGGAACGTATTAGTGGGCATTCCCACCAGCAGTGTAGAAGCGTGCCCTTTCCTCCACATCCACGCCAACATTTCTGGTTTTGGGATTTTGTTATGTGGGCTACTCTTACTGGAGTTAGGTGATATCTCAAAGTAGTTTTGATTTGCATTTCTCTGATGATTAAGGATGATGAGCTGTTTTTCATGTGTTTGTAGATTTTGCACCTGTCTTCTTTAGAGAATTTTCTCTTTAAGTCCCTTGCCCACCCTGAAATGGGGTCACGTGTTCTTTTCTTGCTAATAAATTTGAGTTCTCTGTGGATTCTGGTTATTAGACCTTTATCAGAGGTATAACCTGCAAATATTTTCTCCCATTCTGTGGGCTGTCTGCTTGCT
>CAUYPK010093347.1:0-14327 GCA_963574355.1 Loris lydekkerianus | reverse complement strand
GAATACTATGCAGCCTTAAAGAAAGATGGAGACTTTACCTCTTTCATGTTTACATGGATGGAGCTGGAACATATTCTCCTTAGCAAAGTATCCCAGGAATGAAAGAAAAAGTATCCAATGTACTCAGCCCTACTATGAAGCTAAATTATAGCTTTCACATGAAGGCAATAACCCAACTATACCACAAGACTATGGGGAAAGGACCAAGGAAGGGGAAGGGAGGGGGGAGGTTTGGATGGAGGGAGGGTGATGGGTCGGGTCACATCTATGGTGCATATTTTTATCTATAATAAAAAAAAAAAATTAAAAAAAATAAAAGACTACATGATTTTTGTCCATTTAGCAAAATGAATAACCACTCTCATGCCACTGTTATCATGATCTATGGAACTATCCCATTTTTATTCATAATACTTGAACATTTTGTACTAATGTGTTAATATTACTTTTCTGAATTTGATGGTTGTGTTATGATTGCATAGGAGAAAGTACATGTGTGTGGAAAATACACAATGATACATTTGAGGATATGGGACATTGTTTTGGCAACATAACCTTAGTTCAGGAAAAGAACACCTTATTGAATAGTTTTTGCAATCTTACACAAGTTTGAAAATTGTGTTAAAAAAAGAAAGAAACTTAAAAAAAAATTAATTATGCCAGAAACAAAGATGTAATATCATTGGAATAAATTAATGAAAGCTATTAAGACTTTAATGTAAAAATGATAAAACTTTATTAATAGATATTTTTAAAAACTAGTCATAGTGTGTTCACAGATAGAAATTTGAAATATTTAAGATGTCAACGATCATATGTGTTGAATAGATTCTCATATTAATAGTAACAGAGTTTGTAAAAGGCACTTGGTATATTGCTTCAAAACTTTAAATGAAAGGGAAGCTTAAAAATAGCCATAATTATTAATAAGAATAATAAATTAGGGAAATTTTGACATAGCATGTTACATTATAATGATTCAGCAATTATCCCAGTGGGTTTATTTTGTGTGTGTGTGTGTGTATTTTTATTTGTTTTGTAACATAGGTATATGGATCAATGAAACAGCATGAAAAGTTCAGAAATAGACTAATGCACACATAGGATGTATAAAGATTTGAACTCAGTGCAATAAAGAAAAATGCAGTTTTACAAAATAATATTATAATAACTGTTTATACAATTAGATTAACTTATCTCTGGAAATTTTGGTGTCTTTCCAAATTCTCTACTATTCAGAAAATCATGATGATGTCTTAGTATGCATTACATTTTGTTCATTGTGCAGGAAGCATTTTGTAGGTAAAAACTAGTGCACTTCATTCAGACTAGAAAAATCTCTCAAATTATTTTTTTAGAAATTTCTTTACTTCATTTTTGTCATTTTTTCAGTTATTTCTGTAGTTCAGATATTGGTCCTTTTGTCCTGACTATCTATTTTTAATCTCTTTTATTATACTTACTAGGAGATTTTACAATATTATTTTTCAACCTTTATATTGAGTTTTATTTTTGTACTATATTCTTAAATGTCCAAGGTTTGATTTTGTTCTCTGAATGTTACTTTTTATAGCACAATTTTTCCATCTGTACAATGTGTTCTTTCTTCTCTCTGGAGAAATTAATTATAGCTCCTTTTTGTACTTCTAGGCTCCCTACATTGTTCTCACTTATTCCAGAATCCTTTTAGAAATTGCTTTTGTTTTTCACATGGGTACTTTTCTTAAGTATCTATTGGTATTTAACTGTAGCATGAAATTAAAAGGGGAGTTCTAAAAAGTTGAATGGAAGCTGTATAAGTTAGTAAAATCAGCTCCCTCGTGAGTTTCACTCTAGATTGATCAGGCTGGAAAATTCTATTAGTGTACCCAAACTTCCAAGAACTATATGTGCATGTGTGTTAATATGTATGTTTATTTGTATATCTATGTTAATTGTGTGTTAATAGTAAGTTTATTTGTATATCCATGTTCGTTCCTCTGAAAAGAATCTCCCACTTTGTGGCCATAGATTATAAGTTTCTCTGTTAGTTATTCTTAGGTCCAAGTAGGGGGATAATGACACTAGTTAACACATATATAGTGCTTATTGTTTGCCAGGAACTACAATATGTGCTTCATGTATTTTCACTCATTTAATTGCTAACCTTTATGCCAATCCAACAATTTTAATTATACCCATTTTTCAGATGAAGAAATAGAGGTACAAAGATGAAAACTAGTTTAGCTAAGAAAAATAATTTCTTTTTAAATACAAAGCCGAGTTTCAGTTTAAGACTATGCTCTTAAGTGTGATATGCCTGGTTTCTTAACTATGCATGAATTTAATTGTCCAGCCCTGCTGGGTTTTTTTGTGTGTGTGTTTTTTTTTTTTTAAATGAGATTTCCCTCAGCTGTGACTAGTATTTCATCAGTTCAAAGTAATTATTATTGATTCTTTGTAAATGATACACTCTCAGTCTTTTTCCATTGCAGAAGGGTCATGTGGGTGTCAAGTGGGTGACGATCAAAGCATCCAACCCATTTTTAAATCAACTTTATAACTGTTCTTCAGTTTCTTGCATCTTCTACCTGCATTTATAGAGGTCTATACTTCAGCAAATCCTTTCACATTTCCAGGATAATCCAATGCAAATCAGGTAGTTGGTTGTCTTTCTCCTCTAGCTATCTTAAGTTTCAGCCTTCTCTGGTCTTCTAAATTTGTTACCACTATCCATCTGTTTTACATTTCCATTTTTTTTTCTTTGCTACTTTATTTGTCCTTATATGATAATTCCATTTTTAAAAAAATCACTTCATTTCTGTGAGAATCTAAGAGGAAACTAGAATGGACATGTGTGTTTATTCTCTCGTCTTTAACAAGAACCCACCTTTGTTTCTCTTGATACAAGTTATTTGTGACTCACCTCATATTTGTAGGCAGTGAACTCTATAGCTGAGAATTACATACTACCTAAAGAAAGCCCTCTATTTTCAACCTAAAATGTTCTGATTTCATTTTGTTGAACAGCATAGCAAATCAGAGGCATGATCCTGAAGACTGGCTTAGAAATCAGCCACATCTATCAGAGGCTTTCTAGCCGGCAAGGTATACAAGTCTTGAATCTAAGTTGAAGAGGGAAGAAATAAGGTAAATTTCATTCAGGCTGTCCTCATAGACTAGGACATAGAAGCTGTAAGAAAATGAACATTGATGTAGCGTCTTTGTGAGTCTACTTAAAGTCCATCTTTAAGCTTCTATAGGTTTAAGGCTTCATATACTAATTCTGCTTGAAAGACAGACAAGAAATCTGTTACAGAAAAGAAACTGTAAATCAAGGGATTTAACAGTGTGGCGCAGTGATTCTTAGCCTCTGCTGCACATGAAAATCACCTGGGGAGTTTTTCAAAATCTCCATTCAAAGGTTACTCATGAGAATAATTAAATCTGAATCTCCAAGGGAGGGATTCAAGTACAATCATAGTACTTTCTTAGGCTCTTCTAGGGATTTTAATATGCAGCCGTGTATGTTGATTGTATGCATTGAGCATTCCTGGATCGAATAATGAATCTGTTGAAGGCATATAGTTTTCAGGTTCTTTCTGGATAGCCCTGGATATGTTGTTATGAGATTAATTCAGTTATAGAACAAAACTGAAGATAATTGATGAGTTAGTCTTTGCTAGTTCCCAGTTGGCATTCCTTTCAGAGCTCACTCACTTCAAGTGTTCCTTCTCTTCTAAGGAGGGATTTTTCTAACACCTGTTAAATACTAGCTATAGACTTGTGAATATATATGTAAGTACATATACATATATATATACACACAAAAAAGTATACATGTATAAATATAGATACATATGTGTGTATATATTACATATATACTTCTAACAGAATTTTTAGCAATTGGAGACAACTGTTATGCAAGGTGGCTTGGAAGGCTGAATATAAATTACTAGATTCTGAGTTGCTGCATTAATTGGTACAGATAGAAGGTGGGAAAGTGAACTTCAGTCCTGTTAGATGTTGTTATAAAGCAACCTTTCTCCCCAACAGCATTCTTAATTTAATTACTGCATTCTCCATTACTGGCTGAATTGGTGACAATGGCAGCTTTATGCGTCTCTCTTAATAGGAACTGAGCCGAGTTCCCTCTTGAAACATCAGAGTCACAGGAGCAGGAGTTGAAGTGCCTCAGTACGTCACTCGACTGGAAGAGCTTTCCAGTTAATATACTTAGGGGAAGTATGAACTGTTCTGCTCTTTCCCCTCCACCCTTTTTGAAGCAGCATCCTGCTGGCTCACAACTATGTTGGGAAATACAAAAGCTCATTTAAGGAAACAATTGGTAAGACATATAAAAAGAGAGGAAGGACATAGAGTTTTGAAGATTTTGAAGAGAAGGATAAATGTTAAGCTTCTTGTAATACTTCAGGCAACCCATTCAATCAAAACTAGAAAATAGTCCTTATGGGAATAAGCACAATAGAAAGGATGATGCCTTCTCTAAAATAAATAGAAATACCAAGTGCAAGTACATGCCTGTATTCTTTTTAGGTCTAGAGGAGCAGCTTAAGCAAGAAATATGAATGCCAAGTACTCTTCCTTATCTTTATTCTCTGTAACACCACAGGATTACATGAAGCTTATCTTTATCTAGTCTGGGATGCAAGCAGTTCCAACCGAGCCAATTCAATAGGCAAAAGACCACTCTGATTCTGTAACAATTCATTATTTGTTTTTAATTTTAATCCCAATTTGCTGCAATAACATTGTTTCATAGGATATCTGGAAAAAATCATATTTTTGTGATGGTTGTTTTTTATTTAAAATGAGGACATTTTCATGAGTACTTGAATTAAAATCTTGGATGTTATTTAACAGTAAGTATAAACACTGGATGAACAGAACCACAGACCCTTAATAGTTTCAGACTTGGCCCACCTGGGATATGAAGTGGAATGAGCACTCAGGAGAAGACAGACAAAGGTACGGGAAGCAAAAAGGAAAGACAATGTAATTATGCTTGCAAAGCTTTGCAAACCACAGCCTCAAATCATTTAATGGAATAGTCGATGTCATTATGAAACAATGTAGATTGTGACAGTCAAAGAAAAGGAGCAGATGAAATCATACTAAAATATCTGTCTAATTATATAATATTGTAGCTTATTTTATTTTAAAGTAGTAGATGATCTCATTTCTTTTCAAACCTACATATTAGTAACCTTGGCAACTAGTCTATAAAGAGGGATGCAGGTAAAATAGCATGATCCCTGCCATAAGAGTGTTTTTATTAATGAGAATTTGACTGCAATTGACATCTCTTAAAAAGCTCAAGGAAAAAAAAAAGAAATGTATTGATTCATATAATAGGAAACTTTATTGTTGATCCATAACGAATTTGGAATTAATCATATTGACCAGGAGAAATGCAATATGCTGATTGGAGAGGCACAATTGACATGTAATCCTGGAATATGGATGTGGGTTTAGGCCTTTTGAATCACAGCTTTGAAAGATGGAGAGATGATTTTCCAAAGGAGATTTAAGGTGTTATCAGAAAAGTAAGAGGGGGTAGAAAACAGCAAAGGACCTGTTGTTAGCAGCAGCGATCCAAAATCAAGCAACGAGAATTAAATGAACGGCTATGTAATGGACACACTTGAGACAGAATGTTGATAACAAGTGCATGGGCATATACCCTTGTGCCACATGATCATATCAATGTACACAGCTATGATTTAATTAAAAAAAAAAAAAAAAAAACAAGTGCATGAACAATTTTAAGGGATTGTGGTGAAATGAAAAGTATATTGCAGTGCCCTCATTGTTTTTTGTTCTTGGGTTAAAAGTTTTGGGGTGTTTCTGCCATTTTGTTCCATGCAGTTCTATAGTAGAGATAACAATATAAAATAATGCCTAATTTTTATTTATGAAGAAGTCCCATTTTCTTTGAATCTTTACTGCTTTTATCTGGCACATCCAAAATCAAATAGTTTCTGAACCAAACCAAGGTTTTGTTTTTTAGGCTGTTCATTTATTTGCTTTTCTGTTTGTTAGTTGTTTATTTTACTGTTGTTTTCCTCCACATTATAAGGTGTCAGTATCCATACCCATCACTTTTTATAAAGTAGGGCTAAAAGGTAAAGAAATGGAAAAAAGACCTATTTCTGTACCAAGAGCACTGAACACCAATATAGTGTTCTCTATAGAACCTTGGAGGACCAGGTGAATAGCAAATCAGGTCAGAAGTCAAACTGTCAAACTAACTGAGTCATAGCTCACTACAGCCTCAAACTCTTAAACTCCTGGGCTCAAATGGTGGTCATATGCTTGGCTAATTTTTTTTTTTGTTTTAAAGAAATGGGGTCTTGCTCTTTTTCTCAGGATGCTCTTGAACTCCTAGCCTCAAACAATTTTTCCATCTCCATCTCCTAAAGTGCTGGCATTACAGGTGTGAGCCCAAACAGACTGCCAGTCTTTCCCAGACATCATGATTCTCATCAGGAGCAACCTTGTGGAATTCCAGTAACAACTCTATTTCCATTCTTTCCTTAAGGACACATAGAAAAATTATAACTAATGCTGAGTGATCTGATCTTGCTAAACACAAGAAAGTGAAACAAGTTAAAACAATATTAATAGGCTCTGAGAGAATAAAATTCTATCCAAAAGAGAATACTTAACCAGTGCCACCAGCCTTCCATACCTGCAGGTTCCACATGGGTCAACATAGATGAAGAGATTTGGAAAAAAAAAGAAAATGAATAATACAAATTTGAAAAAATACAATATAAAACTACTTACATAGCATTTACCTTACATTAGATACATTAAGTAACTTAGAGATGATTTAAAATATATAGGATGATGTGCTTAGGTTATTTGCAAATATTATGCAATTTATATAAGAGAATTGAGCAACAGCAGACTTGGTCATGGGAATTGTTCCTAGAATCAATTCCCCATGGATACAAGAGACAATTACAAGAATAATGATTCTAGATCCTAGAAAAATATGGTTTTCATGAAACTTGAGATTTAAAGTACTTTAAATATTTTGTTTTTCCTTTAAAAAAAAAAATTCAGGTTAATATGAGGGCACAAATGATTAGGTTATGTTGTTTGCATTTGTTAGGTAAAGTCCAGGTTTAGCTGAGCCCTTGACCCAGGGAGTGTGCTGTAAACTCTTACATTGTGCCTATTAGGGGTCTACCAAGCCCTCTCCCTATTTTCTTTTTTCTCTCTCTCTCTCTTCTTTCAACAGAGTCTCATTTTGTTGCCCTCGTTAGAGTGCTGACACAGCAGCACCTCAATCTCTTGGTTTCAAGAGATTCTCTTGTCACAGCCTTCCAGGATGATAGAGTCCTGCCACAATTCCCAGCTATTTTCAGAGATGGGGTCTCATTCTGGCTCAGGCTGTCTCTAACCTGTGAGCTCTGGTAATCCACCCACCTCGGCCTCCCAAGTGTTAGGATTACAGACATGAGCTACCATGCCTGGCCCCTCTTCCTATTTTAAATAAAGACAAATTGAAATGCCCTAGAGAAAGACAGACACCTTAAAAATATAATTGTGTCTTTGAATTTCTTGTAGCACTGACAAAAAATTCAAATAAAACATTCAGGGAAAATACTCAAGGAACGGTGTAGTGAAAGGAGGGATTTCTTTGATAAACTATGTTACTAGTTTACTTAAATATCTCCTGAGACTTCAAGCTTCTTTATGCAGTGATCTTGTCTGCTTTGTTCACTTCAGTATCCTTAGAATCTGAGATGATGACAGGCATATGATCAGCATCACAGATCAGTGCTTTGAAATGGATAAACAAGTATCTGAGTAAGATTTTTGAAAAAGTTCAAAAACTTTGTTAGAAAACAACAAAGAATGATTTTTTAAAAAGTAATATTTGCCTTCTGTGGTCAACCAATTGAATATATCAGAAAGGGAGATTGTGTGAGGATCAATGTAAAAGCAAAAAGCAGAGATTCCTGCAGATATTCAAGAATCCAATCAGAACTATTTAATCAGATTGCTAGCTTAATTTTGGAGTGCAAGCACATTTCAGATTTTGCCCGGGCTTGACCCTTCAACATTGAGAGCAGGATGGAAGGGATTCATGAGATTTTGACTAAAACAATTTATCTTCATAACCTACATGATGCCCTTTTGCACTTGGCCACAAATCAAAAGAGTATCAACCATAATACATTAGTTTGAGATGGTATCTTCCCTCTTAAGGTAAGAATTCCACACACCCTTTAACAGATGGAGCTTGCTTGGAGTGTGGGGCATGTACGCAGTTCATTCTCACCCTTGGAGTAACACTTAGCTTGCTTCACACACAAAAATACACATATGCACAGATATTTATATACATAAACACACATCTGTGTCCTTCATACAAGTCCAGGGATGAGGCTTCTTTTTACCTTAATAGGTAGAAGAAAAAAAGGGTTTCCCCAGGAAAATTTTCAGTATACATAAAAATCTTACTAAATCTTCACTAAAGTCTTCTCCATCTATAAAATATCCTAAATATTTATGGCAGAGATAATCCCAATATTTGAATCCTCTTGTAGTTTGGTAAATTCACGGACTTCTCACCTTTCTTTTTCTGAATATGCAACTGAGGTGAATGAATGCCTCCATGGTGCGGCAAGTTGATGAAGCTTCTTCTATCACCCAGAATCCTAGAATTGCCCCATAAACATTAGCAGACCTCCAGTGTAAGTGAGTAATGTATTTTATTGTGCTGAGATTTTATGATTGATTTTATTATTGCCATAGAGATTAGCTTATGGCATATTTCTAGACTTAGAAATATGGTATGGAAAGTAATAGGTTTGAGTATAATGACTACAAATGCATCAAACACTTCTGGGGATGATTTCTTGTATAGAGTTAAGCTAAGTCTTAGAATAAGACTCTTAGCTTAACTCTATATTCTTATTTTTTCTGATAACTACCTTCTGAAAGAAGATTAAACTAGATAAATTAGTTTTTACCTGGCATTTAGTGGTCACCACAGCAAAGATAGCTTCTTTCCGCTTTTAGGTCACTTATTAATCAATATTAGATTTCTAGAACATTGTCAAATTGATTTTTTCTGATATATTAATCCCTTATTTTAGAAAATAAGAAGTAAACAGTATTTTATATTTAATTTTTTATGAAATGGAAGATTTAGTTTAAATTTCTCTTCACATGATGAAGAGAATATTTTTTTTAGATCATAGTGTTAATCAGGAATTCTTGAAAGAGCAGCATTTTGCCTAGAACCTGCTTCAAAAAGAATTACTTTTTCTTTTTTAGTAAACCACAGCTGTGTGCATTAAAGCAATTATGGGGTACAATGTGCTTGTTTTGTATACAATTTGAAATACTTTAATCAAACTGTTTAACAAGAACTAATTGTTTTATGCTATTTCATCTAGAAAATGAGGTAGATATCTACTAATGGCTGTACATTAGTACTACTAATGTACATCTTTCAGAAGAAGCTCAAGTTTCTTATTTTGTCCAATAATTTTTAATAAATATTTTTAGACATACAGCAAAGTTGGAAGAATTTTGCGGTAAACACCTGTTATGTATTTTGATGTAATTCAGAGTAAATTATAGATGTCACTATACTTCCTTTCTAATCACTTAACATGGATAGCATTAGTTAGAATTGTGTATTTGTTTACATTTTTTGAAATGACATTCATTATAAAACTAACGTATGTTCGTTGTAGAAAACTGATCATTACAAATAAATAAAATACATGTCTACCAGTTAGTATTTATTTGTACTAGTTATCTCATTTAACTTCTACCAAACCTTAAGAAGTAGCATTATTCTCACTTTACAGGTAAAGAATCTATAAAAAAGTTGCCATAGTTTCTACATGTGTATCCACCCTTTCATACTCTCATTATTATTTTTTTAATACCAGAATTACATTTTTACTTCTTAAATCAGGTAATTGAAAGGCTCATTGATAAAGGCATATGTTAACATCTTTGTAAAATAATGCCATTAACTTAACAAAGTTTCATAGCTTTAATTATGAACTGCTACCCTGAATAGCGATTTTATTTTTCCTTGCTCTTCTTCAAGGGAAGGGATGGTAGGGAAACGTAGCTCTCAGCTTCAATTGAAGACTCTACAGTTTTCATTGTAATGATGATGTCACTCATGAAGACAGTCATGTCCAATGTCATTCTTTACAATGGGATAAGGAACTGGGGAACACTTGCATTGAGTCAGGTCAACTATGAATATAATGCTGATAATCATAAAATCAAAATTCCTTGTGTTGCAGGTTTACTGGGCTCAAGTGAAGTCAGCCTACAGAGAGCCAGCTTTCAGCATGGGCTAAATATTTTCTATGTATGCATACTCTTTGTACATATTTGTGGAGTACATGTGATATTTTGGTATGTGTACAAGCAAGCAATGCATGACAAATGGTTAACTGAAATAACCTAAACCTCAAAGTCTTATTTTACTTACTTATTTTTTTTTCTGAGAACATTTCAAATCTATTCTTCTACTTATTTTGAAGTCTGTAATAAATTATCATCTATAGTCACCCTACTGTGCTATCAAACATTAAATCGTACTCTTTCTAAATGTGTTTGCACATTCATTCACCAACCTTTCTTGATCCCTTCTTCTGCATTCTTCTTCCCTGCCTTTGGTTTCTTTAGATCAGGTTTCTTTAGCAACAAGAACATTTGCATACCTGACAGAAAATGTCAACTCTAAGACAAAAATGCAAAGAACAAAAGGATACAGTATTTCATTGCTTCTAGTGTCCCACAAGTAAAAACAGAACAATTAACAAAGTAATAAGCACATCACATGTCTAAATCATACCCCTTCATTCTTCCGATAATAATGACAGTCTCAAAATTGATTACTGATGAAAGACTTTGTCACCTTTCTTTTAAAATTAATTTAATGATATGCCTCCTAGCTTGTATCTGAGTCATAGTTTTTTTTTCTTTCTTTCTTTTTTTTTTTGTACACAATTTTTTCAACACAAATTGTATGGGGCTGTGGGAATGTGATAGCCAGAAAAATATATTCCTACATCCATTTTTTTCTATAGCTTTATAATGCAAGAGTGGAATATTTTACTCTTATTATTTGTTTCTTTATCTCTACAACATTTACTACCCATTTATTTTTTTCACATATATTTAACTATTATAATTTTCAGAGCATTGAGTAATTTCAGATTTTATCTAATAATTTTAATTTCTGAAATAGCTTTACTTACGATAAGCTGAAAAAAATTTAACCTTTATTTACTAAACACTACTGAATCTAAGTACAAAAGCTGGCATTCACAATGCAAAATATTTTTGGTAAGGACAAAAAACAATATTTTGCAATAGGCATTTTCATGTTTAAAAACAAACAAACAAACAACAAAACTCTGATACATCAAGATACATTTTGTTATCATCAGCACCAATGATCTAACTCGAAAGCAGTATTTGATATGAATGAGAAATAGCCATTGCCCTATGACTCATTCATACTTTGCCCTTCTAATCAGAAACATCAGAAAAAACGCTAATTCATGTCAACATATGACACTTCTCAAACATGTCAGGCTCTTTTTGGCGCCTTGCATAAGTGTGTTCCTTTTGGCTTCAGCGAGTCAACAACTGCTCATTATGCACTTTGCATGTACAAGTTCCTTTTTAAATGAACACAGTAAAATCTCAGAAATACATAAAAATGTTGGTTCTTAGGGAGCTTACTCTCTAACCCAAAAAGTAACTGACATCCACCCTAATGATGCTAGTGGCTATCTAGCTTACATTTTTTATTATTCTGTAGAAAATAAATTTAACAGGAAGAACTGGAACGGAGTACAGACTCTCACTCTGCCACTTGCCCATTTTATCATTTCTGTATCTAGATTCCTTTATCTGCCAAAGAGTGTGTTAATGAGATGTACAATTGCTGTGATAAAATTATACTCTATATAGTATAAAATAATATTTCACATCACTTTTCTCTCTATCTTAAAAAACTACTTGACAATTAATAATTGCTAGATTTTTAAAAATGTTTCTAAAATCACATACTTATTTTGTTTCAAATTTCTACTGATTATTTTTATGATTGTAACTTCCAGAGAACTTCAAACTATTTTAAAGTTTGTGACTTTCCTGGGTCACAGGAAAGGTTGTGACTTGCCTGGGTCACAACCAAATTTATAACACTGCTATCTGACAGAGTACAAGTACTGAACATGTAAACAGAATAGATATAGACCTGAATTGCTAGAAATCAGGCCCGCAGTAGTATGAATGAGTTTCAGAAGCAATTAGAAACTGAATGATGGAAACATAACCTGTAAATATCTTCTCCCATTCTGAGGGCGATTTGCTTGCTTTACTTACTGTGTTCCTGGCTGTGCAGAAGCTTTTTAGTTTGATCAGATCCCAGTAGTGTATTTTTGAAGCTGCTTTGAATGCCTGAGGGGTCATCCTCATAAAATACTCTCCCAGATCTATTTATTCAAGAGTTTTCCCTGAACTCTCTTCTAGTATTTTTAGTTTCATGTCTTAAGTTTAAATCTTTAATCCAGTGAGAGTCTATTTTAGTTAATGGTGAAAGGTATGGGTCCTGTTTCAGTCTTCTACAGGTTGCCAGCCGGTTAACCCAGCACCATTATTTAAATAGGGAGTCTTTCCCCCACTGAATGCTTTTAATTGGCTTGTCAAAGATCAAATAACAGTAAGTAGCTGGATCTATGTCTTGGTTCTCTATTCTGTTTCAGACATCTACTCTGTTTTTGTGCCAGTACCATGCTGTTTGATCATTATCGATTTGTACTATAGTCTGAGGTCTGGTAGTGTGATTCCTCCTGCTTTGTTTTTATTTCTGAGTAATGTCTTGGCTATTTGAGTTTTTTTTCTGATTCCATATAAAACAAAGTATTATTTTTTCAAGATCTTTAAAGTATGACAGTGGAGCTTTAATAGAAATTGCATTAAAATTGTATATTGTTTTGGGTAGTATGAACATTTTAACAATGTTAATTTTTCCAAGCTATGAGCATGGTATGTTTTTCCATTTGTTAACATTTTCAGCTATTTCTTTTCTTAGAGTGTCATAGTTCTCTTTATAGAGATCTTTCACTTTCTTTATTAGAGAAACTCCCAAATATTTCATCTTCTTTGGCATTACTGTGAATGGAATAGAGTCCTTAACTGTTTTTTCAGCTTCACTATTGTTGGTATATATAAAAGCTACTGATTTATGAATGTTGATTTTGTAACCTGAGACGCTGCTGTATTCCTTGATCAGTTTGAAGAGTTTTGTAGTAGAATCCCTGGTGTTTTCCAGATATACAATCATATCATCTGCTAAGAGCAAAAGTTTGATCTTTTCTGACCCTATATGGACACCTTTGATCGACTTTTCTTCCCTAATTGCAATGGATAAAACTTCCATTACAATGTTAAAGAGCAATGGAGACAATGGGCAGCCTATCTAGTTTCTGATCTGAGTGGAAATGATTTCAATTTAACTCCATTCAATATGATATTCACTGTGGGTTTGCTGTAGATGACCTCTATCAGTTTAAAAAATGCCCTTTCTATACCAATTTTCTTAAGTGTTCTGATCATGAAGCGATGCTGGATATTATTAAAAGCTTTTTCTACATCAATTGAGAGAATTATATGTTCTTTGTTTTTAAATTTGTTTATGTGCTGAATTATACTTTTAGATTTACGTATATTGAACCAGCCTGAGACCCTGGGATAAAGCCGACTTGGTCATGATGTAGTATTTGTTTGATGTGTTGCTGGATTCTGTTTGTTAGGATCTTGTTGAATATTTTTGCATCTATATTCATTAGTGATATTGGTCTAGTCTATAACTTTCTTTTCTTGTTGGATCTTTTTCTGGTTTGGGGATCAGGGTGATGTTTGCTTCATAGAATGTGTTGGGTAATCTTCCTTCTTTTTCTACCTTTTGGAACAGGTTGAGTAATATAGGTACTAGTTCCTTTTTAAAGGTTTAGTAGAATTCTGACATGAAGCCATCTAGTCCTGGGTTTTTCTTTTTAGGGAGATTTTGTATGGTTGATGCTATTTTGGAACTTGATATTGGCCTGTTCAACATTTCCACTTGATTTTGGCTAAGTCTTGGAAGGTGACATGCTTCCAAGTATTGGTCAATTTCCTTCAGATTTTCATATTTCTGAGAATAAAGTTTCTTGTAATATTCAATAAGGATTTTTTGAATTTCTGAGGAGTCTGTTGTTATTTCGTCTTTGTCATTTCTGATCAATGAGATTAGAGATTTTACTGTTTTTTTTTTTTTT
>CAUYPK010093344.1:0-10749 GCA_963574355.1 Loris lydekkerianus | reverse complement strand
GGGAATGCAAATTAATACATTCCTTTTGGAAAGATGTTTGGAGAACACTTAGAGATCTAAAAATAGATCTGCCATTCAATCCTATAATTCCTCTACTAGGTATATACCCAGAAGACCAAAAATCACATTATAACAAAGATACTTGTACCAGAATATTTATTGCAGCCCAATTTATAATTGGTAAATCATGGAAAAAGCCCAAGTGCCCATCCATCCACGAATGGATTAATAAATGTGGCATATGTACACCATGGAACATTATGCAGCCTTAAAGAAATATGGAGACTTTACCTCTTTCATGTTTACATGGATGGAGCTGGAACATATTCTTCTTAGTAAAGTATCTCAAAAATGAAAGAAAAAGTGTCCGATGTACTCAGCCCTACTATGAAACTAATTTATGGCTTTCACATGAAAGCTATAACCCAGTTATAACCTAAGAATAGGGGGAAGGGGCAGAGGGAGGGGAGGGAGGGGGGAGGATGGGTGGAGGGAGGATTGGTGGGATTACACCTGCAGTGCATTTTACAAGGGTCCATGTGAAACTTAGTAAATGTAGAATATAAATGTCTTAACACAATAACTCAGAAAATGCCAGGAAGGCATCACCAGTGTGATGAAAATGTGTCAAGCGGTCTATAAAACCAGTGTATGATGCCCCATGATCTCATTAATGTACACAGCTATGATTTAATAATAATAAATAAAAAAAAATCACATTACAGATTGCTCACAAAAGCAAGTCAGCTTGCAGCTCCTTGTTTATGTATCAGTCACCTTTGGTTAATGACATACACTTTGAAAGCAGGACCATTCACTTCTCCAAACCTATAACATTTGCGACAGAACCAGGAATATTTGCTCTACAAACGAATAGATAATGTTAGCTTCCAAATGTTACTGTAAAAATTCCTTTTACCTAACATTTGTGTGAATTATCATGTCCCTGCTCCCTACTGATCTAGATTCAGAAGAAACAGCTGTCTATTAGGAAGGCTCCCCAAACAGATTTCTGTGTAAAATAAGCCCAAGTGACCAGAAACCTAGAAGCACGAGGCAGCAGATGTTTTTCTCTCCAGACTCCCTACTTAGTATTCCACGAGCTCGATTTGATGGGGAAGACAGCATTCCTTTGCACAGTGGGGTAAAGTGAAATCAGCTACGCAGTTTGACTTACTGCCTGCCTGCCTTTTGTGTGAAAGAGTATGGTTTAATAGAAAGTATCTGGAGTTCCAGGCCCAGCTTTACCTCTCCCTAGGTGTGTGTGACCTTAAGGAAATGATTCAACCTTTGTGTAGGCACCTCCAGTTAAAATTGGCAATAATGGTTACTCTCTCATGAAAACTGTTAAAATAATTAACTTAAATAAAGCATCTAGACCAAGGTACATACTAGGTGATTAGTAAACGGTGGCTTTTATAGCGACAGCATGTCACAATGAAAACTTGCACAGGCCTTGGAGTCAGACAGACTTGGATTGAGAGGCTGTTGCATCCACTTACTAGCTATATGACCTTGGGAAAATCCCTAAATTCCTTATCTGAGTTCCAGTTCCTTATCTGTAAGATTAGGGTGATGATGTCTATGTCTTGGGATTGCCAGGAGAATTAAATGGGGTGGGGGAAGAACATAAAGCCACAACCTAGTACCTGCACCACAAAAACATGCTTGCTAATTACATGATGGTGGTGGCAATGGTGTTAAAAAGAGCTCCCAAATCTGCTCCTTCCAGGTTCAGCAAATACCCTCACCCCCAGATGAGCCGGGTTTAGATTGTGAAATCATTATTTGAGGAAGAAAAAAGGCAGCATTCTTGCCAGCTGCTGTCAGCCAGGATCCTTGTTAAGGAAGAACCCTGTGGCATTTCTCCAGAGTAGATTTCCAATGGGAGGCAGACCTGACTTGGTACCTGTCCCTAAATGACAAAACCCTGTGTTCTCCTATACCCCATATGTTCTACCACAGTCTTGACAGTTTGTCTGGGATTTCATTTAACAGCCTCTGAGAAGCAGGCTGTCACCCAAAGACCCACAGCATTTCTGAGACCATCGGAGAGAGGCAGGGCTCAGAAGTGTAGCTCTTTCACTCAGCCTATTCCCAGCTGTGAGTCCGGCTCAGGGACCCTCAGCTATGGGGCATGCTGGGACCTCAGGCACTGAGACTGAGAGAGGAAGAGGAATGCAAGGCCAAGGTCTAGAACTGAACTGACTTCCTTTCAGTGGCGAAGCAAGCAAGCTAGTCCCTAGCTACGGGGGCTCGCCCCAGAACGCATTTCCTCAGAAGACTGACCCCACACTTGGGAGTGAGGAAGACCTCCCTCAAGGGTCCTCTCTGGTTCATCTGTGACCCCAAGCCCATCCAGCACAGTGCCTTGCCCATGCTAGGTGTTTAATAGAGGCTCGATGACTACAGCACCTCTAGCTGACATCCCGCCACTGCTGTCCTCAACTCCATAGAGCTGGAGAGAAGTGTGATATAAAGTAGGAGGGGACAGAGGAGGAATGGGAGCTACTCTCAATGATTAGGTGGCTTGAATGCCACCTTTCTTTCCTGGCCTGGGGGCCTGGGCCCTATCTGCCTGGTAGAACACCTGTTCCTCAGCTGGAGTCATGTGGAGAATAGAATGAAGGGTGCCCACCACTGAGACCTGACAGAGGAGGAGCCGCTGAGGTCTGTAGCTGGGAGGCTCTCCAACTGGGTTGTCCTTACAAAGAGGCCAGGACACAGACTGGGGATCCCCAGATAAGACAGCTGGGAAAGGGAGGTCTACAGGACACATGTCCTGGGAGAAGATTCAAGACAAGGCTGTGTCCTGCTATTGGTGTATTTGTGCTCTTGGGAAGGACTAATCAGATTGAAAGGGGCAGGTTGCCTCATGCCTATAATCCCAGCAACTCAGGAGACTAAGGGGGGAGAATTGATTGAACCTAGGAGTTCAGACCAACCTGGGCAACATAGTGAGACTCTGTCTCTAAAAAATACATGTATATAAGAAAAAAAAAAAAAAAAAAAAAAAAGCCTGGCATGATGGCATATGCCTGTAGTCACAGCTACTCAGGAGGCTAAGGCAAGAGGATCCCTTGAGCCAAGGCATTCAAGGCTTGCAGTGAGCTCTGATTGCACTACTGCACTCCAGCCTGGGTGACAGAGAAAGACCCCCTCTTTAAAAAACAAACAAAAAGAAAGTAACTTAAAAAGAAAGGCTAGATGTGAGGCAGAGATCATCTCAGTGAAAAGCTGCAAGTTGCCCATCCTGGATAAGTCATTAGGTAACAGGAAGAGGCTCTGACAGAAGCACCGTCCTTAAGGCATTTGAATGTAAGTTCAGCATATGTCTGAGGATGCTGTACTAGTCTGAGAATTAATGTGATGATGGCCCTGCCAGTTCTAACAAGTGGTCAGCTCACTCGTGTAAGCAGATGGGTGTGGACTGGCAGCTACCAGACTTCGGTGACAGAAGACACTGGACCCAAAGAGAACAGATCCAAAGAGTCAGGAGGACATTGGGAAAAGGAAGGCTGGGTGTCCAGACCATTCATCCCAAAGGAATCAGAGAATCATATCCCATAGAGAGGACAGATCCTGTGAGGAGAGGAGACTGGGCAGGCTCAGAGGGGTACAGCTGCCTGGACACACACTTGATTTGGTGATAATTGACCAGACCTACTCTGCACCAGGCATGGAAGGAGATTTACATCTCACCACGTTATTTTAGATATTTACATCTCACCACGATATTTTGTGGATCCCACGCCTTGTCACTGAACCCTGAGCCAACCACAATGAATGAGAGGATGAATCAGTGAATCAGTCAGTCCCCGCTGGGAGCCTAAAGAGAAAGAGAGAGCAAATGCTCTGTGAGTGCAAAGGCAAGACCATCACTCCCACCGTGAGCCTGTCTCCACAGCTCACATCACTGCCTCTGCCGTGGCTTTGTTTCTCCAGTATGCAGCAAAGGGTGGGCACGGGGTAAGCAATAGTGGGTGCTTGTTGTAGAGTGAATGAATAAACCAATGCATGAATGGAGACTTCCTGCAGGAGATGGTCTTTCAGTCAGGAGGGCTGGCCATTAGAACATCATTTATCAAACTGCAGGTCACAACAACCCATTAGGGCATTCTGAAATCAATTTAGTGGGTGAAAACTATTTTTTAAAAAGAAGAAGTAAATGTAAATGGAGTGGGAAATAATTAGTGCAACACTGGAAAAGTAATAAGTATTCCATGAAATACACATTGTGTGTGCATGTGGGAGTGTGTATGTGTGTACTACAGTGTAAGCCGCATCTCTTGCCATGGGTTTCAGTCAAACAAGATTTAACGACACATTCTAGACTGAGAAGCCAATGTGAGCAACAGCATGACTTTCCAGGACAATGAGAGCATGGAGATTTTGATGTGGTTGGAAGGTAATTATGGTCATAATATTTCCACATCAAGAGTCAGGAGACCCACTCTGGCACTTGAAATCAAGACGGGCTTAAGAAATCTGAGGTATTGTACATGATCACGGTAAGCAAAGGGGGAAGAGGAGAGAAGGAAGAACACAGGGCATGTGAGGCCAGAACGGTGGCGTAGGGGCAGGAGGCGAGAGAGATTTGACCCTCATCCGCTCACAAACCTGCTTCCAGCATTTCCTCTCCATCAGTACTTAAATTTGGCTATCCACAGAAGTGAAATAACCTTGATCCCATGTAAGTCTTCAGAATTCCTTTCACACTCTTTATGAAGCTTCCAGGCATCTTGAAAACAAGAGTTTTCATGAGGAAAAACTAATGGAAAGGAGGGAGGAATCGTCATATGTGCACTAGCATTTTTTATCAGTCCACTGTAGATGTAAAGCCATATGTAAGTGTCAGTGGCCTAGTGGTGACATCCGCCTGCCCAGGACCCTAGACAGCCCTCAGAGAGCCCTCTGAGGGTCCAGGCATAGAGATCATCTAATGGACTTCAGGTAAACACCGACTTCCTGACAGCTGGCGTCTGAGAGAATTTATTATTGAATTATACTCCTGTGTTTTCAGAACAAGCTGAGCTGACAGGGTACCCCATCAGTTTTTTTTTTTTTTTTTTTTTTTTAATAAAAAAAAAAAACAAGGAAAAGAAGGACAATGATGAATTACCTGATGGAAGAAGGTAAAGATCCTGCTTCCTCCAAAATGTCAGCCATTATTTATTATTCATGTTGGTTTTTTAAAATCCCTCCCCACATTGCAATGAGTATTTATGATGATGAAGCAACTAGGTGAATTCAATTCTGGATGCAGGCAGCAGCTCCTCTTGTCGTCCTGATGAGCAGCTAACAGCAACTCCGCTGCCACTCGATCATCCCTTTATTGATTTCAGAAACGAATTATGGTCTCTGTTCTCCATTTGCTTTGTAGCTTAAGCCTAGTCCTAGCTGTCCATCACAGGAAGCATTAGCAGAGGATGCTGTAATGAAGCAGAACAACTTGGGCTTTAGGAGAGTGGTCGGGGGAAGTGAAGCCACTCCACCCCTGCTAGGTTGTTCAGAAGATTAAATGAGATGAATGATCCAGAAATCAGCAGCTGACTTACTCAGCACATACTTAGTAATGACACCTAATGAGTAAACTAGCCAAGGTCATGGGGCTTGTAAGTAGCAGAGCCAGCATTGGAAGCCAAGCCCGACTGGCCCCTTCTCTGCCATGTCCTGTGTTCCTAGCTCAGCATCGTCAATGCAGAAATCTATGCAATGCGGTGCTGTTCCCTACAAGCCCAGCTTGCCCTGACTTTCTCTCTAATGCTGTATAACAGAATAGAAAAATGAATGTATAGTTGGGCTTGGTGAGTACTGACCACAGGGCTTTGAACCCCAGTCCCATTGTTCACTACCTGTGTGACCTTAGACAAGTGTCTCCCTCCCTCTGTGCCTCACTTCCCTCCTCTCTCATAGGAGGGTAACAATCCATACCTCATGGGGATATACTGAGGATTAAATGAGAAGTAAAAGCCTTAGATGTGAGGGCAGTGAGCGTTAAACAAGAGTCAGCAACCATCATCACTAATTGTGATAGTGCTGACCTTAGCGTTAGCAATAGTATTGGTTTTAGTGTCACTATGAGAAACGGGAGAAAAATGAAAATCTTAACTACAAGCATCAAAGCAATTATGTAATTGATGCAAATATCCCATCACCATAGGATGGCCCAAGGTGAATGGGCCTTTGAGATTCAGCCCTCTCTAGCAAAAAAGGAAACTTCCAGGCCAGAGGGAGCCCTTGGCTCAGCAAGTCAGTAGCTGAGGCTGAGTCTGGGAGCACCTGAAGTCCTGAGTGATGGCTCTAATATTGCAAGCTATAATTCTGCTGTTTGTAAGTCAGGGACTTTCTATATTTTCATCCTGAATTGATAAATTTGAAGCACTAAGAAGTCAAAATATTTGAAGAGACACGCTTCACGTTACTAATATTGCCTCCAGTGTAGAATATAAGGAAGGATTTACAGATCCTCCACAGAGAGTCTAACTCGCCCGGCGTGCAGATCCCAGAGGCTTTAAGAGGTGGCTGCAAGAAAACCCCATGAGGGCCTGATGTGGAGAGATGCAGCCTCTTACAGCATTTTGGCAGGAGAGAGACCCAGCCCTGCCTGCCCCCTGCCCACCTCTGCCTCCTCCTCCCACCACGGTGGGGGCCATGAGAGTGTACTTTGCCTCTAGGACCAATCCCAGTCCAAGGAGAAGCAGCCCAGCTGCTCGCGTCCTTCCTGCAGTTTGACCCAAGTTTCTGCCTTATCCCTGAATCCTGGCCTCAATTCTGTGCCTGAGTCCCTACTGTGAGTAGCCCAATAAATAGTCTGGAAGACTTGTACTCTTTTGCCAGGCTCTCGGCCCTGCCATGTCTGGGTCTGGAGCTCCATGCCTGCTCTCCCTAGGGGCCTGGACTAGATTACCTGGTGGCACATGGGACATTCACATTCACATGCCTCTGGGAACCCCTTCACCATACTGTCCCTTGGTCAGATCCTCCTCCCTTGTCTTTTAAATTATTATTTCCCCCCAAAGACCACCTGTTCGGTGCTGTGCACCTCAGATCCAGCTTGCTATGCTGGACTCTGCACTGTCTTCCCAACTGTGTCTCTGCCCATATCACCCCTTCCCCAGGAAGTGGTTCTAGTCATGGTCCATGCTAGTCTCCCGCTGCCTGGTAAAGCAGGACCTGCCCTGTGCCCTGAAGAAGCCTCTGCATTCAGTAGCCAGGCTGCTCATGGGTATGGGAAATTAAAGTTGCAGCTGCCATATGTTTTTCTAACAGCAGAAATCATCTCCTGAGTTTTCTTAGAAACAGACCTCTGGCCACATGGTATAGAAAACAGCATCTCTAGACATGTAGCATACATCCCATGTCCCCAGACACGGCCAACCTGATTACCCAGGGGCAGGGGCCTTGCTCTCTCCAGCCAGCCTCTCCTTAGTTTGCTCCCGCTTCACCACACCACTGGACTCACTTCCCTGGAAACACAGTGTGGTGGACAGTCAAGGGCTCTGTTCTTGTGCACAACTTAGTCAGCCAGCAAAAAATATTCCAGAAGATTCCTATGGGAAAGGACTCAGACTGAAGCCTCTGCATTTAGCAGCCAGGCTGCCCACGGGCATGGGGAATTAAAGCTGCAGCCTGAGCGCTCACACGTCCTCAGTGTCTGAGGGAGCCTGCAGCTACATTAGCTTGGAAGCCAGAGCAGTGGCTTCTGGGCTGTGCAGGAGGAACAGCCTAAGGCCCGGGAAGACACTAGCAGTCACTAGGCCTCCTCGTGGGTGGATGGTCCCGGCAGTGTCAGGCACCATGGCCGAGCTAGTGGTGCCAGCGTCAGTGGGCCATGGAAGGGAAGTTCCACCCCTTCTCCACAGATTACTTACCTCACCTGTTAATGAGGAGCTTGTACTCACTCAGAAGACCCCTCTTAGCTTAAAAGTTAAACTCCTCCATCAGTCTGAAGGAGTCTGTGGATTTCTTCTTCCTCTCCTGAAACATACACAGAACACCTCGAATCCGAGGTGTAAAGCTTTTTTTATAATGAATTAAAATACTCCCCTTGAGTGACTTTTTCATGTACCCAATAAGTAGTTTGGAAGCTTCTGGTAAAGTCTAAACTGAGCCCCATTCCAAATGAAAAAATAGACATTGGGACATCTAGATAGTGTCTGGCACTTTATCCCAACTGAGATTATCTTTGTTATAGTTATACTGGAATGACTTGGCAGATAGCTTCTTTTTTTTATTAGTTTTACTTCCAGATCCAAGGATCTTATGAAAGGCAAAGAATGTTCTAGATTGTGAATTCTACAGAAGTAAGAACTATATATATATTTTTGTTAGTTTTTAAACAAATATTTATTGAATACCTCCCAAGAATACAGTGAAAATAAAACAGACTCGAGCACTGCCCTCCTGTGATTTCCCTAAATAGATAAGAAAATAGATGAATAGTTTTCCTACCACCCAGCACTAAGTCTTCCACACAGTAAGTGCTCAGTGAAAGTTGTATTGCTGAACCCCATCCTCATTGACCAGTCTTTGTCTAAGCTTCTCATCTCTGAATCTATACCTTCTTTATTTTAATTGGGCTATGTGAAATAACTACTTGGTGTTCATATTTTTTCTGCCATCATCTTCTTTCATCGATTTATGTCATATTTATTTCCACACTCAACAATTATTGAATATACACTCAAGACAGACTCATGTGCTAGTACTGAAGTTAACGGAGATAAGAAGACACAGTTGCTACCCTCGAAGAACTCACAGTCTAGAACAGAAGATAAGGCAAGGGAACTAATGCATATAATTTGGTGCGATGAGTACCTTATGCTTTGTTTGCCAAAAGAGGGACTAACTTTTTTGTAGAGGGGAAATCAGGAAGAGCTTCACTGAGGAGGCAAGCCTTGAGGGAGAGATTAGAGAAAAGACATTGCAAGCAGGTGAACAGCAAAGACACAGGCAGCAAGGCATGGAAATGCATGCCCAGGCGAGGATGTGAGAAGAGATTCACCTTGCCTGCCCACAGGGTGCAAGAACAGAAAAATGGGGAGTGAGCCTGAAGGGACAGGCAGGGGCCGGGTCCTGAAAGGCCTTCTATGCCAACTTAAGAGTTTGGACTCTATCTGGAGACAGCGGGTACCATAGAAAATGGCCTATATGGCACAGAGTTACTGATGACATGGTTAAAAAAATAAACTAACAAGTAAAAAAATGAAAGTTGAAGAGTAGGGATCTTAGATTGCAAGGTGCCTCAGAGAAGGTCCAATCTCCTGCCTTCTAATATAAGTTGGGAACATTAAAAGTTATTAGATCAGGTTTTATTGGTTTTGGTCTAGGGCTATTGGAAGACATATGTGGTAAATATAGGGAGAACTTTGAAATAACTTATTAAGAATGAATAACAAAAGAAGTTGACTTTTGAATATAATAATACATAGTATATTTTAATTTATTTTTCATACAAAGAAATCACTCTATATACACCATCATAATTCTAGTTCAATAGTCCCAAGGTGGGACCCATGGTGGGCCTTGAGTACAAGAGAAAAAATATTGGGGCTTCTATCTGTATGGTATATACTTTTTATCCTAAAAAATAAGAAAGCGGGTGGTGCCTGTGGCTCAAAGGAGTAGGGCACCGGCCCCATAGGCCAGAGGTGACAGGTTCAAACCCAGCCCCAGACAAAAATTACAAAAAAAAAAAAAGAAGAAGAAGAAGAAAGCAAGACTGTTTTATTCCTGTGGAATGGCTTTTCACTAATTTGTTCCTTTGGTCCTTATGTTACTTGTTTATATCCCTAAACCAACACATTGAGGCATTCTGAGTGAGGTTAGGGTCCACTCCTTAGAGAGAGGAACAGAGGAGCCACACTGGTTTATTGTAGTGTATAACACCATAATTGTATGTGTGTGTGCGTGTGTGTGCACGTCTAGGTAAAATCTCGTCTTTCTAGTCTTAACCAGACTTACTCATAAAATGGTAAAGTGGCTTTAAAAGCTTCCTCCAAATTATAAAAGGAGATAATCCTAACAGTGACTTACAGGCAAAAAGAGCTGGTAGTTCTCCTATTCCCAGTGCAGTTTCTCCTCAACCTCACTATGAGGTTAAAAATACAAATGGTTCTTCTCGTTAGTTCTAACAAAAAGTTAACAAAGAGATTCAAAGTTATGAAGAAACTTGCCAAGACATTGTAGCTCAGGCCTGTAATCCTACCACTTTGGGAGGCTGAGGAAAGAAGATTGCTTGAGGCCAGAAGTTTAAGATCAGCCTGAGCAGGTCTATTTTTAGGTCTCTAAGTATCCTCCAACATCCTTCCAGAAGGGACGTATTAGTGTGCATTCCCACCAGCAGTGTAGAAGTGTGCCCTTTCCTCCACAGCCACGCCAACATCTCTGGTTTGGGGATTTTGTTATGTGGGCTACTCTTACTGGAGTTAGGTGATATCTCAAACTAGTTTTGATTTGCATTTCTCTGATGATTAAGGATGATGAGCTTTTTTTCATGTGTCTGTAGATCGTGCGTGTATCTTCTTTAGAGACGTTTCTCTTCAAGTCCTTTGCCCACCCTGAGATGGGTTCTTTTCTTGCTAATACGTTTGAGTTCTCTGTGGATTCTGGTTATTAAACCTTTGTCAGAGGTATAACCTGCAAATATTTTCTCCCATTCTGAGGGCTGTCTGCTTGCTTTACTTACTATGTTCTTGGCTGTGCAGAAGCTTTTTAGTTTGATCAGGTCCCAGTAGTATATTTTTG
>CAUYPK010093341.1:0-23645 GCA_963574355.1 Loris lydekkerianus | reverse complement strand
TGCAGCCTTAAAGAAAGATGGAGACTTTACCTCTTTCATGTTTACATGGATGGAGCTGGAACATATTCTTCTTAGCAAAGTATCTCAGGAATGGAAGAAAAAGTATCCAATGTACTCAGTCCTACTATGAAACTAATTTATAGCTTTCACATGAAGGCTATAACCCAACTATAGCACAAGACTATGAGGAAAGAGCCAAGGGAGGGGAAGGGAGGGGGAAGGTGTTAGTGGAGGGAGGGTAATGGGTGGGGCCACACCCACAGTGCATCTTAGAATGGGTACAGGCGAAACTTACTAAAGGCAGAATACAAATGTCTACATACAATAACTAAGAAAATGCCATGAAGGCTACTCTGAACAGTTTGATGAGAATATTTTGGATTGTATATGAAACCAGCACCTTTTACCCCTTGATTGCACTAATGTACACAGCTATGATTTAACAATAAAAAAATAAATAAATAAAATAATTAAAAATTTTAAAAAAAATAGGAGGAGTGAAGTGTGGCAGAATCATACCATCTTCTTTTCAAAAGAGAATGTAAAACTCATTCAGTCCACATCTTTGTTCCAGGCACAAATCCCTCTGAAAGATCACCACATATTAACAAATACAGCTCTGTTTGGGAACGTCTACTGAACTCTTGTGGGTGACCAAATGCTCTTTTGAGAGAAGAAAATGAATATAGTTTATTAACAAAGCTCTCACTTCTATATTACAGTGTTTCATCAAGAAGCTGTTTCTAAATAATGTAAGTAGAGGAAAGCATTTTTTATTTGCACTTTTAACTCTCAAGAATTAACAAGCATCTCACTGGTTTACTTTGATCACTTTCGATATTATTTTAGAAAATGTAGAAGATTTTTGAACTTTTTTTTTGGACAGAGTTTCACTGTCATCCTGGGTAGACTGCTGCAGCATCATAAACTCTTAAGCTCAAGTTACCCTCTTGCTTCAGCCTCCCAAGTCATTGGGACTATGGGTGCCTGCCACAATGCCCAGCTATTTTTAGAGATGGGGGTCTCACTCTTGCTCAAGCTAGTCTTGAACTTCTGAGCTCAAGTAATCCATCTGCCTTGGCTTCCCTGAGTGCTGGGACTATAGGCATGAGCCACCACACCTGACCTGAACTGTTAATAATACATGTCTTACTAATATTACTTGTATATATCTTACTAATATTACTTGGATGCATGTTTCATAATTTCCAGGGTTCATTCTGAACATGTTCTCATCCTGGAAGAAAATTTAAAAATCAAGATGGTAAAAAAAATGTTAAAGAAACTTCCTGCTTGTATCTATCAGCGTCACATTTACATTTCTTGTAATGCTTCTTGACAAGCTAACTAAACTTTCTGTAAAGAGGATAAGGTATTACCTACCTACTAGCATTAATTTGAGAATCAATTCATATATAGTGATTATAACAATGCCCAGAGTGTACAAAATTCTTCCTAAGCCAGATTGTTCATCTTTCAATTAATTCATTGCCTGTCACGGCCAATCTGAGGTCAGATGGTCTTTTTGTACATGCGTGCTAATATTTGATCATAATTATATTGATACATTTTAATTTCTGTTTGTATAAAAATAATTGAGCTTCAAAGTTTTTCACAACTGATAAACAAGTCTTAAATGAGTAACAAAAGAAAATTGTTGTCCCTGTGATTTCAATGGGATTTGAAGAGTCGGAAGCAATAAATTAAACTGAAATCATTACAGACGGCTCAAATCTTTAAGTAAGGTTGCATCGGCTAAATAAAAGCCTAAGTGTAGCTTACACATATTTATAGCAATGGTACAGAATTTATATATTGAGTTCTTGGGATGGTCAGGGAATACTTCTTGGAGGTATTGCATGAGAAGAATCGTCATGATTAATTAAGAATGGTACTCAGGTATAAAAATCAGGGTCATGCTAGCCAGGGTGAATACCAATCTCAAAATCAAAGGGAACAAAGAGAAGAAATGTTTCTTCGAACCGAGAGTCATTTGTGAGGGGAGGTACGTATGTGGGGAGAGGGCTGGAATTGGAAAAGAAAATGAATCTGTGTCAGGTCCGGAATGATCTAGGACAGCCGGGTGAAGGTCTCATTCTAACGACTGTGAGTAGCTAGTAGATGATTTAAACTAAAGCAGTGAAGTTTTCCTTTTAAGACTGTCACCGTGAAGGAAGTTTGGACTATGTGAGATTAGAGCCAGGGAAACCAGCTGCTTAGTATTTACAGTAATCCAGGTAACAAATGAAAAGGGCCTGGACCAGATTGTGTCTAACTGAACATAAAGAATAATGAAAACTTACATTCTGTAAATAACTTTACATTAATCAACGTTAGGAGTTGCAATACCTCCAGGTATTCTTAACTTACAGTATATGAGAATAAACAGTAAAAAAATATGCTGCAAGAGTACACATCAGGGAAAGAAGTTGGGGCAAATTTGGTTAAAAGATTATTATGCTTTTAAGGTGGGTTTTCCTCCTAGGTTAGACAGTTTTTGGTCAAACTGTCATTTTCCATGAAATGTTGTCTTTTCTAACCTGTGTGTTTGCAGGCTTACTATGGAGGGGGGGCCCTTTGCTGGCTCTTGATATCCTTGAAGGATTAGCAAAGCCCCATTTTACTAGAACTCTGGAAGGCCAAAATGGGTGCACAGCCTGAGTTCAGAAGCTTGAGACCATCCTGACCAAGAGTGAGACCCCGTCTCTACTAAAATGGAAAAATTAGTTGGGCACTGTGACAGGCACCTGTAGTCACAGCTACTCAGGAGGCTGAGGCAAGGGGATCACTTAAGCTCAAGAGTTTGAGATGGCTGTGAGCTATGATGCCACAGCACTCTACCCAGAGCAGCCAAGTGAGGCTGTTTCCAAAAGCAAAGGAAAACAAAACAAAACAAAACAAAACAAAACAAAACCGCAACAACACAATCCCATTTGAGAGGTTTGTAGTGCCCACACAGGTGTGCAGACATGCATATGTCCTTGGTATAATGCTTGGTTTAGAAATGCTTCCTCTGATGACACATGGACATGACACCACTAAAATACGTACAAACATCAACAAACAACATTTTATGGAGGGTCCCGACTCCTGGCTCTGGAGTGGTAGAAGACGATGAAACATACTTGTCAAACTGAAAATAAAATGAATGTAAGTGTAGCTTTTTTTCCCCTTAACTTCACATTATCATGGGGTTGCCTAGGATTAGGTTATGTGATTTGCTTTTATGAGATCCAAGTTCGAGTAACATTTGTGTCCTTCACTCAGGAAGCAGACAATGCATGCTCGCTTATGCCATGGAAGACTATTTGGCAATAAAAATGGAAACTGTGTATCTTTTATAACAGCCTGGATGGAATTGGAGACCATCTCCTAAAGCAAATAGCTATAGTTTTACCAGATTTCATTCTTGAGGCCTGACAGCTTGTCAGAACTTTCCACCTGCACAGGCTGAAGAAGGGGACAGAAAGGGCTGGGTAAAATATGAAGAAGGGCTTTAACATGATGGGATTATTTTAAACTCCAGCTCATAAATTACAGACTTCACATCACAGGATGATTGCCTCTCACTGCTGATACACAATATTCTTAGCAGCCATTGTCTTAATCTTTTTAAAGCTTTGTGAAAAGTTTACATAAAAACACGTGGAAGTTTTCAGCAGGTTGTCTTTATGCCCTCCTAGAAAAATTTCAGCTTTCCTTTTTTTGGGGGGAAGCCACATTGGCTGTGTGTGACCTGATCAAACTAATGATCAATAGAAAAATATTAACCTTAGATAGATGACAACTGAACTATCCCTTAACATACAATGACCTTATGAACATGTTAAGGTCTGGAAGGAAGCTTCTTTAGGTGGAAAGATGAGATTTATTGACAATCTTAGATCTAGGCTATAATATGGCATGAGTGTTGAATAGCATGAGATTTTACCAGAGGAAGAAATGCATGGTGAGTAGAAATTAAACATAAGGAACTGATAGGTCTAGGTTTTGAAGTCAGAGAAAGAAGTTTTCTCTGGGCATTGTGTATTGAAGATTTATGAGGAATACAATCTCTTTTGTATGGTATGGTTACAGATGATTTATAAATCTATATATGTCATATATATTATATATTTCCCTTTGAATAATTTTTAGGAACTATATTCTTCACTTCTTTTTCAAATCAAATTGTTTGCAGAACACGCCTTTATATATTAAAAGATTTAAAGTTCTCTTTTGAATGAATACTTCAGCTTTCCTCTGAGGAACGTACTTTGGATACATAGTCTTTTCTTGTGTGTTTCAAAGCTGGGGTAATGCAGCAGAAAAGGATGCTTTTCATTTTGGTAGAAAGGCCCTACTTGAATCTCTGTTAGACTCCAAAAATTAAACCAGGAGCTGTGTCAAACTGTTCTCTGCTGCACATCCATGTGGGACGGTCGGCAAGTGTTCCTGTGGACAGTAAGTGGGGGTCAAGTGCAGCAGGTCCACCTCACTGCTGGCAAGTGTCCAGCATGGCAGATGTTCCTTTGTATGAGGATGAGAAAATAGAAAAAAATCAACATGAGGTCTATAAAAATTCTGCGGCATAGGGAATGGGAGAGTATCCCCCTGAAAAAAAGAATTGGAAGAGAATCTTCTAAAAAAACTACTTTCTAAAGTGAACGGCAAGGTAGTCTGTCATGTGCATAGAAAAGATATGGTATTAAATAACAACAATAACAATATGTGACATTTCTGTCATATTTACTATGTGCCAGTTATCATATTTTTTTAAATGTATGTGAAGGCGGGTATATGCATGTGTGTGTTCATCAGATGTAAGCGAGTGTATCTAGGGTGTGATCAATTTTTTATAAACTGAAGACACTCATGTAATCAGGACAAGACAAATAGAGCATCGTTAGGACCTGCAAGCCTCTCTTGTCCTCCTTTTCACTTGCTATCTAACCCCATCTACATGTTCCTCAAGATAAGTCATTACTGTATGATATTGTAAAGTGATCCACATGTTTGTACTGGTATATCATTTTGATAAAATGCCATGTTCAAGTATTTTGTCCTTCTTTTTCCTCATCAGTTATCTATCTTGGGGATTTGTATGAATCCTTTATATGTACTAAATACAAGGTTTGGGGGGTTGACATCTGTATTATGAGAATTTTTCCGACTCTTTATGTTGCATTTTCACAGTCCTACTGGCTACCTTTGGTTTTTCTAACTTCCAAATCTTTGTATACCTGATTTAATTTTCTCTTTGACTTCATTCACACTTGGTGTGGGTGAATTTAGGAAATCTTTGCTGACTCCAAAATCACAAAGACGCCTTCCTATGTGTTCTTTAAAAGCTTCACAGCTTTACTTTTCACACTTAGAACTATGATAGCTGGAATGCTTTTGTGTTCATGATAATATATATATGGTTATCCAACAAGCCCAATCATTGGTTGAGAGTATTTCTACACATAATTTTACTATGACTTTTGTAATAGATCAGTTTATAAAACATGTCTGAATATGGTTTTGGAATTTCTATTTTGTTTTATTGGTCAATTCTATATGTATTATTTTAACTTCTTCACAGATATTAAAATAGCATAATTCTCACAAAGACACAGTAAATGGTACATTAATACCTACCTACACATTACCGTTAAGGGAGCTGGGTCAGTGAGATGTTAAGTAACTTGCCAAAAGTCACATTGCTTTGTTTGTAAACTCTCATAAACAAAAAGCAAGCTGAGATTTGGATTGAAATGAAGAGTAGATTTAAGAAAAGATTGAAAGACAATTAAATCTCTATAGCAAAAGCGGTTTGCACACTATAAGTTATGAAGTATAGAATTAACAGGTCATAAAATTCAATGTTCTTTCAACTCTTTATGAATCTGTTTTTATTTTCCATCTCAAGGTAGATTTTATGCTCATTTTTGGGGACTATAACTCACGCTCACACAGAATTTCCATGGAGAAATGGGAAAGATCTATACCAACACCCATGGAGAGGCCCAATGAGATACCAAAACACGACTCCTGAAATTAGCCAGATTTGTTTGAAAGGAAATAAACAAAGAGGCGGAAGCAGAAACCAGATTTCCAATTTTTAGGAATTGTTGGAAAATGAGGAAGTGGAGACATTGAGAAATAACCATCTGGGAACAACACGGGAGACTGTAGTGTGTATAGATGGAGAGTGAGGTTAAAAAACTATATTCTTCTATTATTTTTTCTTTTGTTTCTAAATATTTTGAAAGAAAAGGTGTTAATGTAGAAGGAAGATGAAACTATTGGGGACACTAAGTCTGCCATTTGTGCCATCTGGGCAATATAGAAACAGAACTAATCTATAGGTCACTTCAATTTTCTACATTTAAAAGAGACAAACTTTAATGAGAAAAAGAAAACAGAAATTAGTTTCTGAATTATTTAGAAATATTGCAGGAGATGAAAACTGCTTAGTCATTTCCACTGTGTAGATAATGCATCATGATCAATAAATAAATACTACCCTTACCTTAAGAGCAAATATAGGAATGCATTATTAAAAAGGAATAAAATTATTTGGCTTCATTATTCCTGCAAATTTAATGGTATGTGTATGGCTTAGAAGCCATACTTAAATTTTAATATGGCTCATTTTAATTGGGCCAAAGATGGATAAAAAAAATATATATATATGCTGTGGCTCTTTAGAGACTGTACTGGTTTTAATCAGGGAAGTTTGTCTCACTTGATGAAGAGAAAATGCAAATCATGCTTTGGGTACACAAAGAATTTTGACTTTCTGGAGGAATGTGACAGAGAGAACAATAATTTCAGGGAGTAGATGTTTAAATCCGGGTCACCCAGTGTGAAAAAGAGGATGCATTCTACTCACCTTGATTGTTTATTTTTAAAAGATTAATTTTGAAGTGTTTCAATTCGCAAGAATTAACCTAATAGCACTTATGTATTCACTACTGAGATTAAACGAACGAAGCCTAGCTTACCTCTCTCCCATGTTTTTTACATGAGGCATGATTTTCTTACTAAGAAATAAACAATTACAGGTATTACAAAATCCCTAGACCCATCCCTTTCCCCACTGTCCTCCGAAATGTCCGTTCTTAGAAATAAATGCCAAAGTTTGAAGTTTGGGCCTATCCGTGCTACGTATTTTAAATATAGTTGGCCCAGGACAGGTGCAGGGGCTCAGGCCTGTGATCATCGCACTCTGAGACGCCAGGAGATGAGCATCTGCTCAGCTCAGGAGCTGAAGACCAGCCTGAGCAAGAGCAAGAGACTCCTGTCTCTCCTAAAAATAGAAAAAATTAGCCTGACGTTGTGGTGGGCCCCTGGGGTCCCAGCTACTTGGGAAGCTGAGATAAGAGGATCACTTGAACCAAAGAGTCTGAGGTTGCTGTGAGCTAGGCTGACACCATGGCACTCTAGCCTGAGCAACAGTGAGACTTTGTCTCAAAATAAATAAATAAATAAACTGAATTTATGTAAGAATATATTGCATTGTTTTCTATTTTATTTGAATTGTTTCATACCATTAAAACACTTTTTCATATTTTGGGTTTTCTGTCTGCATTATGTAAGTTTTTTAATTTGAGGAATATAAATATATATCTATATAAATATTCCATTGCTCAAATAAAATATATTTTTAATGTAAGTTTGTGTTTATTTTTACCATTGTAAATAGTAAAACAGTACTCCTCTCATCGTGTAAGCTTTTTCTCAAGTGCTAAATAATCTGTAGGCTAAAAACTAAAACAGAAGGCTTATATTTCCAATGTCACAATTTATACTTCTATCCGCAATGTGAAGTTGTCTCTTTTGCCCCACACCCTTGGAAACAGTATTGTCAGACACTGATTTTTATCTATATGTCTGTGATATAGTAAAGGGAATTTTTGAAAAGAGATTAGCTAGTATTGGGCACAATACTGAAAATCTGAATGATTTTTCTTTAGATTTGATAACAAGGTAAGGATTTTTATTTTTATTATTTTATCCAACATTTTAGTGAACTCCCAAGCCAGTAGTGTAAAAGAAGAAAAATAAATGAAAGGCAAAAAAAATTCAAAGGCAAAATTAAAAGCAAGTTTATACAAAGAATATTTTTTTGATAATAACTTCAGTAATTTACATAAAAGGTCTAATCAACAAAGGAATTTTGCAATATACTAGTATAAAATCAATATGCAACAATATTTTGTATTCTAGGACTCACAATGAACAAATGGAAAGCAATTTTTTATAAAAGACCATTTATAATAGCAACAAAATATTGACTATTTCAGGATAAAGGTACGAAAGCATTTGAAAGACCCCTATTACTTCAATTTTGCCCTTTTTTAAAAATGAGGCAAAATTTATCACTCTGTATGTTTTCTTTTTTTGGAAGTTACAATGTTTATGATCTTTTTGAATATATTTTCATAATATTTAAAATTAATTTTTGAAACAAATCCTGTCTAGGAATGATTTAACCTTTATTAGGCTTGTCTAGAATTGATCCACTCCTGAAGTCCAGTAAAGAGATGTATTTACTTCGGCATATTCAGCAAGAGCACCAGTCACACTGACATCCTCCAGACACATATACATGAATATAATCTGTTTTCATTTGCTCAATAAATGACTAAATAAAACTAGCCTCAAACATATTTGTTCTGTTGTAATTATTGTCATAAAATATTATTTTAAATAGCTAGAGTTTCTCCATGTAATTAAACAGCATGGTATTATTTATTATTAGTATGGACTCAACCATTAATAGCTATAATTTCATACACATTCTCCTAGAATTAGTTTTAATGTTTCTCATTTTTATCGCATTTAAGTGACATTCAGAAGAGTAATCAGCCAACCATTATAAACTGCATGTTGATCATAATAGTCTATTTTTAAGTCCTTTGTATATACTTTATGTTTTAGAACTATACGATTAATTAACATACAAGCCACATTTGTAACTTGTTTAGTATAGGTGAGTATTTCAGAAATTAAGGCAAAATATAATATTTTACCTCAAATGATGGTTTAACAACTCTCTATGGCTTCAATAGCTTGAGTTCAGAGGTCACAGTTAATACAAATAAATCTTTATTGGTATTATACACAAACTTTGTTTATGCTTCTCTAACATTACCTTTGGAAATGTACATACTTGCTTTTCTGACAATTTTAACAGTAATAACGTCTGCTGAGATCACCTTTGGTCATATTCTGGTTTTTATCATGGCAGATGCTCTCTTCCAAGGACCAGAATTAAATCATCCCCGTTCTAACCAGAATTTGTGATGTTTCCAGCTCAGTCATGCATTGAGACCCACGATCAAGATTCCACTTGTTTTTGTTTGGGGTGCCTTTCCATTTAAGGGTATGATTCTGTGTGAATTGCAAATATTTTCTTTCACTTTGCTTCTAGTCTTTTGAATTATTGCACCTACATGGGAAAAAATCCAAGTTGTAAGTGGTAGATATACCTAAATATACACCTTTCCTTTGACAAGACATATGCAGCTAAGCATTGCCAAAAAAAGAAGGACAAATCTTTGCCAGTTGGTGTCACTTGGCAGAGGACTAAGGAGGAAGGCAGACCCGTTATGGGATATTTAAGACTGAAGCCAGAGGAATAATACAGTAATATATGTCGGAGGCTGCAGCAGCCCAGTACGGAGGAGCATCAAATCTTGTTTGGGTAGGGCGGGCATTTGATGAGCAAGCAAGTTAGCAGAGTGTGATGGATCCAAGGCAGGATAAGGAGGGTGTACAGGATGAGGGGCTCTATTTATGGCGGGGTATCAGAACCACAGCAGGATGAGGCAGGGTGAATGCATTGTGTGCAGAGGTCTTGCATGAATGCAGGAATCAAGCAATATAGCATCTCAATATTCGGTCAAGTTTTCTCCATTTTCCTATCTGTGATTTTCTTCTGTGATTGGCTCCTATTTTCCTAAAAAACGTGCAGATTTGATCAATTTCCTAGGATCAGTTTAACCTCTGTACTGAATAGAGTTAGAAAGGATTGGGAACTTTTAGAAAATTGAGAAAATGCAGAAAACTATAGTAACTATTGACATGTTATGTTGGAGATATGAGCACCAAGTCATTCTTTCACAGTTAAGAAAAAATACCGCTTAAATATCAGAGCCCTTATATTTAATTTATATGACAATATCTAAAGGAATCATTTTCACAGGTGAAATGAACAACTATATGAAAGGCAGAGCCTGAAATACTTAAATAAGGCCCGTGCATTGATAGAGAGGAATAGAGGGATACACATAGTATTTACCGTGAGTCACAGCAGGTGTCTCGATGGTCGTAAGGGGGTATCTTAATTGATTATAAATTTTTTCATTCACTTTTTGGCAAATACATTTATTTATCAAAATTTCTATTTTTATCAGCTTCATATTCAAGCACATAATTGAAAGTGGCATCAGTCACTCTTGCCAAATGCAACATTGCAAACAGCACAAAACAGAGAAACAAATAATCCAATTAAAAATAGGCAAAGTATCTGAACTGACATTTCTCAAGAGAAGACATAAAAATGGTCAACAAGTTTCATTCCAGCTATAATGGCCTGAATCAGAAAAACAGAATGACAGAGGTGGCAAGTATGTGGAGAAAGGAGGATCCTTATATTCTGTTGGTGGGAATACAGATTAATACAGTCACTATGGAAAATAGTATGAAGGTGTCTTAAGAAACTGGAGATGGAACTATAATCCAGCAATTCCACTACTAAGTACATATTCAAAAGGAGGAAATAAATATATCAAAAAAGATCTGCACCATGTTTATCGTGGCACTATTCACAATAGCCGAGATAATGAATCAACCTAAGTGCTGATCGATGCATGAATGGGTTAGGAAAATGTACATGAGTTTAGAGTAAATGCACGAATTTATATCTGGATTCTCTATTCCATTACATTGGACTATATGTCTGTGTTTACCCCAGTGCCATTCTGTTTTGGTTATCACAGCTATGTAGTAAATTATAAAGTCAGAAAGTGTGATGCCTTCCTTTTTTGGTATATTCTGTTCAATTTCTTCCATTGATGTTTTATAGTTTTCCTTGTATAGATATTTCACTTCTTTGTTTAAATTGATTTGCAGGCATTATATATTCTTTGTAGCTATTGTAAATGGGATTGCTTTCTTGATTTGTTTTTCAGATTGTTCACTATTGGCATATATAAAGGCTATGGATTTTCTATACGGATTTGTGTGTGGTAAATGAACTGACTCCATCAGTTCTGAGTCTTTTTCATAAAGTCTTTAGGTTTTTCTAAATATAAAGTTATGTCTTCTGAGTACAGGCCTACTTTGACTTTCAAAGTTGTTTGTTAAAAATAATCTGTAACGATTCTGTCTATTTCTGTGGTCTTTACCTCCTTTTCCATTTGTGATTTTATTTGTTCGAATCTTCTCTCTTTTTATATTTGTTAGGGTCACCAATGGTTTGTTGATTTTGTTTATCTTTTAAATAAATCAACTTTTTATTTCACTGACTTTCTGCATTGTTTTTTAGTCTCAATTTTATTTTTTTCTTCTTTGATCTTTTATTATTTCTTTTCTTCTATTACATTTGGATTTAGTTTGTTTTTTTCCTTTCCAGCTCCTGACATATACCCTTAAGCATTTAAGTCTTTCTACTTTTTTGATGTAAATATTTATTGCTACAAACTTCCCCCTGAGTACTACTTTTTATGTATCCCATATGTTTTTAATATCTTGTGTTTTCTTTTCATCTTTTTCAGCACATGTTTTAATTTCCTTTTTAATTTCTTCATTGACTAATTGGTCATTGAAGTTTATTTATTTTTTTTAATTTCCACGTGTTTTTGTTGCTTCTGAGGTGTCTCTTGTTAATTTCTGTTATTTCTGTTTTAGTCTATCAAGGTCAGGAAAGATACTTAGATACTTGATCCGGTTTCTACACTTTTGAATTTTTTTGAGACCTTTTGTGGCTAAAATATAGTCTATTCTGGAGAATATTCTATGTGCTGATGAAAAACAATGTGAATTCTGCAGCAGGTGGGTCAAATGCCCTGTAAATGTCAAACCTTTATGTTTACTGGGCGTCTTAATCCTGTTCTTCTTGTTATTGTTGATTTTCTGTCTAAAAGATCTTGATTTTAATTTTAAATGTAAGTTTGTTCAATGAAATTTTAATGTTTCCTAAGATGTTTCTGTAACTTGTGGCAGTCATATGAGAAATTAAAACTCAATTCATGCTTTGTACATAATTCAGAAATCCGGCTTCTGTGTTGTATCACCATATCTCCAATGACCCATACACAAAATTTTTAAATTGCCTTCCTGAGTAGAAGATGTTTTTTTCAAAACATCATATGAATATAGTATTCTTGTACATTGACTGTAATGTTTTAAAAAACTAGTTCCTATTTCTAAGGCTATATTTATTTGCTTGGCACTATTGCATTCATTTTTAAAACTAAAAATTCCAAAATCTTTAAAAACTTACAATAACTCCTTGACATGCTTATTACAATGTCCATTTGTACACTTTTATGTTATCATAATTTACTAAAGATGTTTACTGCCCAAACTCTTAACTGGTAATATTTTATGTAAAATGTCTCCTTAAAATTGACAATTGCTATTTTAACATGGGCTTTACTTTTATAATCCTTTTGCTGGTTACAAAAATAACATGCATTATCTTGAAAACCATTAAGCACCATAAAAGCACAAAAGGATGATGTCTCCCAAGTTATAACCACTGCTAATGTTTTCCCGTAGATCCTATTATACGTAATATCTTATTTTTACACAGTATTGTGCCTCATGCGTTTTACATGTCATTATATTTTTACTGAGAACGTGTTTTTAATAGCTGCATAATATGCCATCAAATAGTTTTACACCACTTATAGTCATTTCATTTTGGTTTCTTAAACAACTTTGATTTTATGTGAGAAAAGAGACATCTTCTAAGTCAGTGTTCTAATATCAGTTCTTCCATTTCTTTATTGTTCTACTCCCCTAAGTTACTTTCATTTGTTGTCTGGCAAGTCAGAATTCTAAGACACCTGCCAAGATTCCCACTCTATGGTACACATGCTCTGTTTGATACTCCCATCTAGTGTGGGTAGGGACAGTGAAGATGATGTACTATCACTAATTAGTTGTCTTTGAGTTATTAAGGGGAGATATTAATAATTCTAGCTGAGCTTAACCCTGTTAGGTTTAACTTAATCAGCTGAGCCCTTTAGAAAAAGGCAAGGCTCGGGGCACTTCCCCACAGGTATTGAGAGAAAACAAAGTGGAGCAAACTGAGACACCTGTCAAGAAACTC
The DNA here is from genome assembly GCA_963574355.1 of Loris lydekkerianus. Lineage (NCBI taxonomy): Eukaryota > Metazoa > Chordata > Mammalia > Primates > Lorisidae > Loris > Loris lydekkerianus. The sequence goes on along the minus strand of CAUYPK010093341.1, from coordinate 10,333 downwards.
AGGGTGGCTCTAGGAGTTAAGAGCTACAGTTGAGAGCTAAAAAGAAAATCAGAACTTTGGTCATAAAAACACAAGGAAATAGATTCTGCCAAGAACCAGTGGGCTTGGAAGGGGCTCAGATCCTCAGAATAGACTGCGCCCCCAGTTATCACTTGACTTCAGGCTGATAAGACACAGAGCAGGTAACTCAGCTAACCCACACTCAGATTTACACCTTACAGAAATTGTGAGGTAATAAATATTTATTATTTTGTTAATGCAAGATTATGGTAATCAGTTATGCAATAGTATAAAATAAATATAATTTCTTTTACATTTCTTTCAAAACCACCATTGACAGTAACAGCTATGACAAAAAAGAAAAAAAAGGTGTTTTAATTTCATGGACATTTAGATGGATTACGGTGTCCTACTGAGGGGCATGCTTTTGCTGTAATCAACACTCTTGGTCTCTATCAATCTGCCATATTGTGTGTGGTCCCACGTACTTTTCATTACAATATTCTCACAATATAAGCACATCTTTGCATTTTCCTTAAAGGCAATGTGCAAAATTATACTAGAGTTAGAGAAAATGTGAAATATTCTTTATCTCTACACTTCAGTTTTCAACTAAATATCAATTCTGTTTGTTGTTGTTGTTGTTTTGTTTTTTTAATAAAAGCTAAAAGAATATTCAGCAACAGAAGTAATCTAGTTTATGGATGGTGGAAGCTAAGAGATCAGTAAAGATAAAAAGTTTCTAATCCCTTTCTAGATATCTTGATTTCTTCTTACTTCACTAATTTGTCTAACTTCTCATCACCTAACTTGTGATGGCTGTTACCTGGCTTCTTCTATAAGGCATTGCTATTTTGATGGCCCTTCTAAACAGATACTCTTTTTCCATCTTATTTTAAATCTTATTTTTAGTACTTTGGCAACTATAGTTTTAATTAGTTCCAGCCAAGAATACCTTGTTAGCATCAAGTATGAGCAACTGAGGAAGGAGAGAGCATCTTGAATTATTTTGACAAACTGATGCTTGCTTATATTCATAAATTTTCCTAAAATAAAACCAGAAAATTTTGATTTGCTCCTTAACCTCATAAAGCTATTGTTTACTTGTAGTTGTTTATTTACAAACTTGACTACCCCTTTCCCAAAGAAACTTTAATGGTAAGTTCTAGTGATAAATGTTTTCTATGTCCTTATTTTCCTTGTTTTGTAATGATTTGTTATGTAAGTCATTTTAATTTTCCATAATCTTTTTTGTAATTTATTTCATAAAAACTCATGAAAGAATTTTATTATTTTTATTTTATTTTATTTTATTTGAGACAGAGCCTCACTTTGTTGCCCTTGGTAGAGTGCTCTGGCGTCACAGCTCACAACAACCTCCAACGCTTGGGCTTAAGTAATTCTCTTGCCTCAGCCTCCCAAGTAGCTGGGACTACAGGCACTTGCCACAACACCCAGCTATTTTTTTGTTTCAGTTGCCACTGCTGTCTTAGCTGGCTAGGGATGGGTTTGAACCCACCACCCTTGGTATATGGGACTGGCGCCCTACCTACTGAGCCACAGGTGCTGCCCGAAAGTATTTTCTTTTTGGCTCAGGGTACAGGTTTTATTTATTTATTTATTTATTTACTTACTTAGTTATTTACTTTTGTTCATCAACATTCAAAATCTCCATCTATTCTCTGCCCATAAATGAAATCTGTATCTCTCATTATTAATTTGTTCTTTCTCACTTTGATTTTAGAATACAGTATGTGTTTTGTTTCTGAAAACTGGAATCTAGAGAAACAGAATGATCCTTTTTATCATTTAATGTAAAAGACATCAGTCTTGTTGCTTCACTATAAAGTGAAATATTAATTAATACATTATAAAGTTATACATTATTAAATTATTTATGACTATAAAATTGTACTACCTGTGATAAATCATTACCAAAATCATTCTTGTGTACAGCAATCTTATCTGCTATGAATTTTTGTGTTCTTATAATAGTTGAAGAGCACAAACACATTTGTCAAACATTTTCTTCCTCTGGTATATTAAAGGCATTTGCTACATAACCTAGTTCTCATATTAGTAGCACGCTGCAAGATTACTTTTTATTATATTTTCACAGCACTCATTGTTTTTTTTTTTTTTTCCTATCTGAATTTCTTTTAGATATAGTTTCAGCATAACAATTCCTAGTTTCTAATGCAAAATTAAATCTATGTTTCTTTTTCAAAAACAATTATGGGAGTGGTTACACAAAACTTCAAATGAGATAAACATGAATAGAATTCCACATGCACACAACAGACATGTAAATGTAAGTTTTGAAAAAGGATGACACTAAAAAAAGTCTGTAGTCTAGAAATATGCTAATGCAATTTCCTGGTTTTGCAATTTTACTACAGTAAAATATACTGGGTGAACCAGGTGAAGGGGACATAAGCATCTGCATTCTTTTTAAAATGGGTCCTGTTAATCTATAATTGTTTCTCAATAAAAATTTAAATAAATTGTTTAGTCACGTGTGAGATACTCAAGAATTAGCATTGTTGTCATAATTCCATTAGTATACTTTTTTTAAAAAAAAGTTTATCCTGTGTAATATAAGAATTTTTATATTAAACACATAGCCATTCATTCCTCAGAAAATGATACCAGCAAAGAAAGGAGTTTTCACTAATCATTGTTTTTATCTAAACAATGAAGAACAAATAAAATAATAAATTTGTTTTCTTTAAACCAATATTGTTTTTATCTACAACCCTCTTGCCACCTACCTTTTACCTCTTAACCATTGAATTATTTTGAAGATGCTTTTAAGAGTTTGTCTTTCAGATACATGTACTGAAATATTGCCTAGAAGAGATATAATATGGGAAGTGTATCTTACCTCTTAATTGAGAAATTTTGAGAAAAGGTAGTTTCAGCAAGAAAGACATAGTTTGTTCACAGTTGTGTATAATTTAACTAAATTTGTAGGGCATATATGGGTATAATCTTCCAAGGCCAGTGAATTGACATTCTTTTTACACAGAGAGATTTTGAGGTGAAAAGAATAGTTGGAAAAGCAAGTTCATGTTTACAAACAGAACTTCCTCCCGTTAATGCCAAATAGCACTTTAATTAAATATAATGCTAGTAAATCAGTCTGTAAGCTAATCAATGGACAGGAATCCACTAGAAATTTACTCTTTCTTGTGTATTTATCTAGTAGAAACAGTGCTTTAATTAGCTGACAAGATGTACCTTATCAATGTTTAAGAAGAATATTAATAATATTACCTCACTACATAAAGAGGCCGTCTGGATTCTCAGATTATTGATTATGTAGTGGATAATCAATAATATTATTATTATGTAGTTATGTTTGAGCATTAATGAGTCATTTTTTTCCTTCATGTCTGGGTTTCTCTCTAGCTAGAAGTCCTGTTCTCAAGGAGACACATTGATTCCTCCAGGTCTACAGGATGCCATTTAGTGCATCATTAGTTTAATAGAGAAAGTCTGCTCTGGTACACCAAATGGTATCCCTGAGGCCTAAATTTGTTTAACTAATTTAATGCTGCTCAGGAATCTTGAGAAAATGATGCTGAATCCAGATGTGAATTAGCTGGAATTTGTGTTACAACTTGCCCTGGGAAAAAAGTCATGAGTTGCCTCAAAGGAAACCATCCACTACATGTAGGCCATGAGTGTTAGAAGAGGCTATTAGCCTGATTTGGAACAGGAATGCTATGTGGAGGGTAAATGGAATACGACTCTTCAAGGATCTTACAGCACAGTCCTAGAGCCAGTGCTCTCTCAGACATCATCTAATGAGAAATGGAGACTAACGTGGTGTGGAATTTGGTTTTGGTAGTGCTTTGTTGAGGGGTTTTGCATCTATATTCATCAGACATACTGGCCTATCATTTTCATTTCTTTTGTTATGTCTTTGGTTTTCCTACCAGCGTGATAGAAACCTCATGGAATAAGTTTGGGGGTAGTTCCTCTTCCTTGATTTTTTGGAATAGTTTAAGTAGAATTGGTATTAATTCTTTGATTGCTTGGCAGAATTCAGCAGTGAAACCCTTGGGCGCTGGGTTTGATGGGAGACCTTTGATTATGACTTTGATATTACTACCTGTTACTGATACATTCAGGTTCTGGGTTTCTTCCTGATTCAATCTTAGTAGGTTGCATGAGTCTAGGGATTTATCCATTTCATACAGGCTTTCCAGTTTATTGCCATGTAGTTGCTCAGAGCAGCCTCTAGTGAGCCTCTAGATATTTGCTGTGTTGCTTGTAAAGTCTGCTTTTTCATGGCTAGTTTTTATTTATCTGGGACTTCTCTCTTTATTGTGGCTAAAGGTATGTCAATTTCTAAAAATCTTTTCAAAAACTGCCTTTTTGTCTCATCGTTTGAAATTTTTTGTTTGTTTCGATTTCACTTTATTCTCCTGTCATCTTCATTATTTCTTCTCTTGTACTAATTTTGGGTTTGATTTGCTCCTGCTTGAGTTTGGGATGCATGGTTAGGTTATTTATTTCAAGCTTTTCTACTTTTTTGATGTAGGAACTACTGCAGTCAACTTTCCTGTCATCACTTCTTTTGCTCTATCCTGTATGTTTTCATGTTTTGATTTTATTTTCGTTTGTTTTTAGAAATTTTTAAATTTTCTTCTTAATCTCATTATTGACCCACTGGTCATTCAGAAGAATATCGTTTAATTTTCCTGGGTTTGTACAGTTTCCAATGTTCTTGTTCTTATTGAGTTGTAGGTTTATCCCACTGTGGTCAGACAAAATAATTGCTATGATTTCAAATTTCTTTTAATTTTTGAGATTTGTTGTGTGGCCTAATATATTTCTCTTCTTGAGAATAGTTCATGAGCTGAGGAGAAGACTTGAATTCTGCAGCTGTTGGATAAAACATTCTGTGAGTATCTATTAGGTCCATTGGTCTGTAGTGCTGGTCAAATCCAATGTTTATTGATTTTTTTGTCGGAATGATCTGTTCAGCTCTGAAAATGGAATGTCAATGCCTCTAATGATTATTATATTGGAGTCTAGCTTTCTCTTTAGCTCTGATGATATTTGTTTCATATTATCTGGATCCTCCAAAAGCACTAGCTTTTTAAGATGAATGAAATTGACAAATTTCTACCCAACAGTGGCAAAAAATCTTTTGATGACCCTGAAATTTTTGCTCCCAGTGTTCACATCTTTATATAATTTTTTTTTTCCTTTTGAGTGTTGATGGCATCTATAATTTGCTTCAAATCAATAGGATATGGAAAAAGGTATTAAGATGTGAGGTCCACAATTACATTAGTTATAACAGTCTGTGTCTTGCTGGCAGAGACTCTTCCTACTAGCTTGATAAAGTAAAGGGCATATTAAAAGAAAAGTCCACATGAATAGAAACTGCAGGCAGGATCTTGGAGGTGAAGGTCATTTCTGGAAGGTGAATACTGCCCAAGCTGACTGTAAGCGAGAAACTGAGGCCCTCAGATCTACAAGCATGAAGCCATACGTTCTATAAACAACTCAAATCATCTTAAGGGTATAATCTTCTTCATCTGCACATCCAGATGAAAACACAGCCCATGTTACCTTGATTGTACCTACATTCTTCTGAGATTCCAAGCAGGGTTCCCAGCTCAGTTATGCTCAGAAAACTAATTCACACCAACTGAGAATACAACATGTGTGTTATGTTCAGCCTTTCTATCTGTGGTGCGTTGTGGTGCAGAACAATGACACACTGAACATGAACAGAGAGATGGATAGATCATTATTGTTGGTACTGCAGTGATGGCATTACTACCGATTCTACTGACATAGACAGGGTAATAAGCAATTACTGTAAACAACTTCATGCCCAAAATTTGACAACTAATTCTTTCCCTCAAAGACACAAGGTACAAAAATCCAATCATAGAAGCAATAGATTACCTGGATATCCCTATATCTACACAAGAAATTGAATACATACATAAAAGCCTCAGGCCCATATAGTATCACTGGAAATTCTGCCAAATACTCAAGAAAGAAATAATATCTATTTATATAATCTTTTCCAGAAAGTAAAAGAGCAGAGACCATTTCACCACTTATTCTGAGGGTAGCATTTTTCTAATGACAAAATCAGACAGATAATTCAAGAAAAAAAAAAAAAAAAAAAACAACTAAGAATCAAGATTGATAATACACATAGATTTTTAACAAAATATTAGAAAACTGAATTTAGCAACATATATATGTATAAAATTCTACATCTTGATATACCCTAAAAATTCAAAAATGATTGATGGTTAAAATCATTCAATATAAATTCACTATATTTACCAAAGTAAATAGGAAAACCCATATTATAAGCTCAACAGATGCAGAAAAATATTTGACATCTAGCCATGATAAATGTTCTCCATAAACTAAGAATAAAAATAAACATTATTAATATAATCTAAGCAATGAAATATAACTCAGCAATAAATAAGAATGAATAATTAATTCGTGTAATAATAGCAAGAAATCTTAAATGCATTTTTCCTAAGTGTAAGAATCCAGATCCTTTCCATTTATACGACTCATAGGAAAAATCAAAACCACTGAGACAGGACATTTATCAGTGGTTTCCAGGGCTTAGAGTAGCAGGGAGGAGTTGTTGATAATGAGGCTGCCCAAGGAAAGTTCTAGTCTGATGAAACTGTTCTGTGCAATATTGTTGAGGTGGACAGGCCTCTTGGCCTTTATCAAAACCACAGGAGCATAAATCACAAAGAATAAGTATTAATGAATGCAAATAAATTTTAAAAAATCAACCAGGATGTATAAAGAGCCAGTATGGGATGTAAACCGTAGTAAACAAATTGAACTGTATTATAAATTTATTAGACAACCTGACCAAAAAGAGTGGGAAAAGCAAGTACCTTAGGAAAACAGTGCTGTGGGTACATATTGTGAGGCAAAAACAAAAAGAATTACGTATTAATACTGCACTACACCTAATAAATATACTTCAACTGTGGGGAAGAGTAGTGATTCTGAAACTATGTTATGTGTAAGCTAAGGTTAGACAAATAAGTGCACACATTGCCAAGAGCCAGGTTCCTCCCTGTCGAAGAAAAATTACTACACTCAGTTGCAGGAAAACCAGAATGAACTCTGCATCGCTGAAGTACAGTCTACAATATTAGCATAACCCATACACATTCATAAAAATATATCTCTGTGCACAGAGGGTAATAAATATGTACAGATCTATGTAAATGGGTTACAGCATATACTATCTATGTATGTTGACTATATTTATACATGACACTAATTATACATAATAGTAGTATACTAAGGACACCACATATATAAAATATAACAAATAACACATGATATATAAAATAATAGGTATACATATATGTATGCATATATTTCTAGCTTTATTTCTTTCAAGGTACATGAAGTTATAACATTTCAGTAGCAGTGATCACATCTAGAACCCAGATCTTTGGTTTTTAATATCATTCTCCAAGAGAGGAAACCTATTTTTAGGACTGACGCAGAGAAAATGTAAAAACAACGTCAAGGGTGGTGCCTGTGGCTCAAAGGAGTAGGGCAGCAGCCCTATATGCCGGAGGTGGCGGGTTCAAACCCAGTCCTGGCCAAAAACTGCCAAAAAAAAAAAAAAAAAAAACCCAACCTCGATTATTTTGTACTAGTAGAATATGTAATTGCAAAACATAAATGAAATAAAATAAAATAGTGTATGTCAAAGGAAATAGAATCCCACAGGAAAGATAAAAAATAATGTGAATAAATAAATAAATAAATAATGATAATATTGTGTTGGGAATTGAAAAATAAAATAAGCATCAATGAGGCCATCTGATATAAACAAACGAGTTAATAATTTAAAAATGGGTGAAGTGACAAATCTTGCATACAGAAAAGTTTTAATAATAAATATAGAAAGACTGAGATAAATAGAATACAACCGTAATAACAACACAGTAATAATTTCTGCCAGGACGATCCATTGGTAAATGCCAAAATTAGTGCACAAAAAATTTAAGAAAAAAATAATTTTTTACACAGCTTGAATCTTTCTTCAATTATTTATTAATTACAATAATGAATTGAACGTATACCCACAAAATTTTCGGACACTTTTTTATAGGATACCCTTTCTTTAAATATAAAGTGGCTTAGTGTCTTTCTTGTCATGAATACAGTACAGCCTGGGAAAACTTTAAGTTTACATTGGAGGAAACTGATAGATCCTTAACCAATAGACAAAATTTTTATTACCACTAATAAATTGTACTGATATTATGTACCCTCTGACACATAAGAAAAGCATTCTTCCCTAAAGTTACTAATTTCAGTCTAATAACAAGAAAACTCTGACAAACTCCAGTTGAAGAACATTTTACTACACACTTGATTTGTAATATTCAAAATTCATAAGATCATAAAAGACAGAATAAAAACAACTAGAAAGTATCACCGAGTGGAGGACAAGGATTGGATTCTGGGCAAGAAAAAGAACATTAGTGGAAAATGGGTCTTATCTGATAACAGTCTGTAGTTTATTTAATATTGTAACAATGACATTTTAAAAATTTATATAAATGTATGAGGTATAAATGCAATTTCTTTTTACATACTTAGATTGTGTAATGGTGGGTCAGAGGTTTCAGGGTATCTGTCATCCAAATAATGTGCATTCAGGTCATTAAATAATTTCTCCTCCTCTCTCCCACCCCCTCATCCTTTCCAGTCTGCTCAAATCCTTGTTTTCTAGCATTCCACTCCCAACATCCATGTGTACTTATATTTCAGCACTCACTAAAGAGTGAGAACATATGATACTTGTTCACTGTGCCTGGTTTGTTTCACATAAGTTTCATTATTTTTTACGGCTGAATAGTGTTCCACTGGGTATCTGCACCACATGTTCTTATTCAGCCATCTGTTGGTGGATACTCAGGTCGAGGCTCTATCTTTGCTGCAGTGAATAGCTCTGAGGTAAACATGAGTGCAGATCTCTTTTGATTTTATGTGTTTCCTTTCCTTTGGGTACGTTACCAGTACTATTTTAAGTTCTTTGCAAAGTCCAGACTACTTTCCACAGATGTCGTACAAATTTTTTTTCCCACCAATAGTGTATGAACATTTCTTTTTCTCTGCATCCTTGCTAACACCCATTATTTCTTGTCTCTTTAGTAATAGCTGTTCTGGCTAGTATAAGATGATATCTCATTTTGGTTTTAATTTTCACTTGGTAATGCTGGTCATTTTTTCAAATAGTTGTTGATCATTCATATGTCTTCTTTTGAAAAAAAGTGTAGTCAAGTCCTTTACTTGTAATGTGATTATCATTATTTTTGTTGAGTTTTTACTTAATTTGTTGTAAATTCTAGGTATTATTTTCCTGTTGAATGAAAGATTTAGTTTTGATAAATGTAACAAAATGAATTATTCCACAAAATGTTAAAATTAAGGCCAATAAAGGTAATATGAGTGTGCTTTCAATTTAGCATACATTGTAGTATCATTATACATACTTGTCTTTATAAAAGATGTATTGCTGAATGAGATAAATACATTTTTCTAGTCTTGCTAAGTAATTTATTTGCAAAATGGAGTGGAATCTCATGGTACTCTTAAAATTTGCATGATTTAAGTTTCTTCTCTTATATTGAACATATTGATTTTATTATAAATAATATAAAGTAGCTTTCAGCTTAGGACACTCTGTTTACTAAGAGTTAGGGAGTGCTGTCTTGACCTCCAAGTCCCACACTCAGTTTCAATTCCAATGCCATCATGAGCATTTCTGGGAATTTTCACATCTTTGAATACTGATAGTCCAGGTTAGGATCATATAACCACCTAGTGACAAGACAGCTGGAGTCTCTTCCCTATCCTAGATCTGTAAGTACAGGGTTAAAACTTTTTTTTTTTTTTAATCATAGCTGTGTACATTAATTAAATCATGGGGCACCATACACTGGTTGTATAGACTGTTTGACACATTTGTATCACACTGGTTAACATAGCCCTCCTGGCATTTTCTTAGTTATTGTGTTAAGACATTTACATTCTACATTTACTAAGTTTCACATGTACCCTTGTAAGATGCACCACAGGTGTAATCCCACCAATCGCCCTCCCTCCGCCCCCCTCCCCTCCTCCCTTTCCTTCCTCTCCCCCTTCTCCATATTCTTAGGTTATAACTGGGTTATAGCTTTCATGTGAAAGCCCTAAATTAGTTTCATAGTAGGGCTGAGTACATTGGATACTTTTTCTTCCATTCTTGAGATACTTTGCTAAGAAGAATATGTTGCAGCTCTATCCA
>CAUYPK010093334.1:0-51734 GCA_963574355.1 Loris lydekkerianus | reverse complement strand
TATTCAAGTATTGAGAATGCCCAGTAATTCACTATAGCAGCCCACCTTTAAATCTGCCACGTAATTTGCTACAAATTTGGATCCTTCAATATTTTACTGTGTGGAACAATGCTACATCTACACTTGGGCTGGCTTAATCAACTGAGGTCCAACACTTGATATTCTCCTGTGTCTCTGTTACCCAAAGTTGGGCATTTGTCCCTGAGCCCCCATCAGAAGAATGAAGACAAGTGGTCTAAGGAGAAGGAAAAAGAAGTTTATTAATTTGCCAGCAAATGAAGAGGTTGGCACCCACATCCTGACTCTGAGCAGAAATACAGATTTTTAAAAGGGAGGTTTTCAGCCTCAGGCTACTGGTGTTCAACTATAGTTGAGGGTTCTGATTTATCCCACCTTTAGTGAAGACTATGCAAATCTTGTGACCTCTGCCCAATTTCCTTGAGTTATTTCCTGTGGTACAAAGAACAAAGGACACTCCCTTGCCCCTCCAACAACTGGCCTGAAGCGGGGATGCAAGTTTTAATTCCCCAAAGAGGGGCAGGTTTCAGAGAGACAGAACAAATTCCATCTTTTTCTAGGCCATTGCTCCTGCTGCATCTCTGTGTCTTTCTATCCACTTCTTATAATAATATCAGTCACATTGGATTTAGAGTGTGAACTAAAGTAAAATCTTAGGTCCCCACTTACTGAACTGACCCCCTCTGGACCAAAGGGACCCTAGAAAAATCTTAAAACTGAATTCCCAGCCATGACAGCATAGGAGGTTGGACACGCCTCATTGTACCCCCTCCCTTAATAACAGCCATCAGGTTTTTTTCATAAGGACTAAACAGAAACCAATTTCGTGATCCAGACCAGCATTCTGATAAAGACCACCAGCCATGGAGTGTTTTTAACCAGTCTACAGACCATGCACAGATACGGTTTTCTTGTCCTTTACTTCACCTTTGACAGAGAGCAGCCGTTTCTAAACATGGGCCCATAAGAAAGCATAAAGCATGATTGCACATGTGCATGTTTCTCCTTTCATAAATATTTATGACTCTTCCTATTCCTTGTTAAATATGTATGTTTGTTCATGCTGCTCAGTATAAATTCCTGTTCCCATTGTCCCTGTCTTAAGAAATGTAGTCCTGCCTTCCAGCCCAGGCTCTGCTTTCCAGTTTCTTAGAACGGTCACCCATAGGCTGCTACCCTTATGAGAAATAAAGCTCTCTTTTCCAAATTTACAAACCTTGTCATTTTTCAGTTGATAAGAATCCCCCTTACTCTTCTATGATCCCTGTAGGAGACCAGAATATGTCACCCCAAAATATGTCTCTTTGGCATAAGGATTATTTTAAGCTAATTTCTGAAGATGGAGCATAAGTTACCCTTCTATAAAGGTAATTTACGTCTGTAAAGGAAATCTTCATTTTTAAGGAAGTCTCCCTATCTATACCGTGACAAAAAGGATGGCACTTAATCACAAGAGACTGTTATCAATGGAGAAGGGATTGACCTAAATCTGCAGAACAAACGTACTCTGGTTTATCATACTTTTCCCAGTCACATCCCCTTAGGTTACCTCTCCATCCTGAGAAGCCCCAAACCCCTTTCCCTTTGACCTAAGATGGTATATAGAAGACTATTTCCTAAATACTCCTTTGAGTTAGTCACCCCTGAGTTTCTCCCGTATATTTGAGACATATGTGTTCATAAGCTTCCATTTGTTTTTCTCTTATTAATCTGTCTTTTGCTAGAGACCCAGCTGAGGAAGTAGAAGAGTAGAAGGAAAAGGCTGATTTTTTTCCCCCTGTATCTCATCTTAATTAATTACACCTGCAATTATAACCCCTATTTCCAAACATGGTGGGATTCTGACTTTCCAGGAAGGACATGAATTTGGGGCTACACTATTTAACCCAGTACAGGTCTCCACTAACTTCCTGCCTATGTCTCACTCACTCCATTCCCCACAGGTCTCCTCAAGAAGGAATCTGATAAACTATCCTTGGTGAGATATAAGTGGCAACAGAATTTTGAAACCAATTTAGAAAAGCGAAGTACCAATTTCTTGGTAAATGGTAAAATGAGCTCATTGTCCCACCTTCTGCCCTTACACCTTGCTTTCCTCCTTTCTCTTCCCTTCTCTAGTCTCTAATCTCATGACACCCAGAATCCCCGATGAACGTCACCAAACGTCACAAACAGGAGGAGGGATTGCTGACCATGTCCCGATGCCCTGTATGTTTTTCATGTGAAGGCACATGTCGTCTTGCACTTGCACGTGGGAATCATCAGCTCATGGAGACACCCTCACTGGGGACACTCAGTTACCTGAGTGGACGTGGATTAAGACAGCCCCAGGCACAGGCTGGGCCTCTGCGTCTGCACTCTCCAGCAGGCCACACAAACATATGGGACACAATGTGCACCTCTCAGGAAAGAATTTGTGTCTCTTCAAAAGGGGACAGAGTGACCCCAATTGTAGACAAGCATTGGAATAAGACTATGAACATGGCCAACCTTGTCCTCCAGGCAACAGACAATGGAGTCATTTGCTGCTCTTTCTCCCCCAAATTTCCAGAAGCTCCAAGTGCGCTAGTTCAGGTGCTTTGAGAAGCAGATACCAAGATGGGATTAGAAATGCACCAGGTTTCCTGGAGAAAATGCCTGCGCAGGAAAGGGGGGCAGGAGCTGGAGGAGGTTGGGAAAACCATCAGACTGCCATGTGCCCTGACCCCTGGGAAGGAGAGAAGCAAGGAATCCTCAGGCCCTAGTTGACTGTCAGTGAAGCACTGCATCTTGCAGGAGTGGCCCACTTACCATCCCTGCCACGCTCAGCCTGTGGGGGCCTGGCCTCAGCCAGATGTGGTGGTGGGTCCAGAGTGACGCATCTGGGGCATCCAGTGATCGTTCTCCCCACAGTGAGGGGGAGGAGGGCCTGCCAATGGGCCAGGTGGGCTATGGCCCGTCTCCTCCCTGCCTTGCCATCAGCTCGGCCCCTGTCCCATCTCACAGAGGTCAGTTCCTAAATGGGTGGGAACTGTGGGAGAGAGGCAGCTGTCTCCACCCAGGCCTCCTGTCTGCCTGGAGTCAGAGTCATCCAAGACAACCAGCCCCACAGCAGAGGGAGGGTCCATGAGGCACTTTAAAGTAAATGATGGTTGTATGTCCTCAGAGGAAATCAAACTGTAAAATCATTTTCAGCACAATAGTCCCATTTATTTTGACAAGGAAAAAAATAGTGGCTCCAAGCAGCCATCAGACTTAGTAGGTGCAGGTGCCCTGTGGACATTTGTGATGTCTTGTGTTCCGTCCACAGTTCTCGAAACGCATGAAGAGAATCTTTTCCATATTATGGAGTTTTTAAAAAGGAACTTAAAGGACTGTGAGCATTTTGTGAAAGAATAAAGCACCATGCCTGCTGCCAGTCTGTATCAGCACCTTTAGAGCAGGTGCTGGCCTCCGGGTGGCAGGATTAAGGTATAAAAGACAGGATTGTGAGAATAAAAGTCTAATATTCAGTCTCCAGGCCCCAAAGCCCAGGAGAGTTGCGATACTTGGTTTCTCTCCATCCTCCATGTGAACATGACTTTCTTCAGTTCCCAGGAGATTGATTGAGCCAAATTGACAGAGTGTGACACAAAGCTTTGGCCTCAGGGCTAAGTTTTTATCTCCTAAATGGTTAAGGCTTAAAGAAAAGGAGGAGGGTGGCTGGGAAGATGTCATCAGAAGTGAAATCAGGCAGACAAAAATAAACAGGGCGCTCTTCCTTCCTGCCTGTGGGGCTCATGTTCTCCAAGTGGTGGGTCACTTCCCTCTGGGGCAGCAGATGGGGAAACGCTTCACACCTCATCCTCTCAGTTCCCCGTTTCTCTGGCAGCTTTGGGGGTTTTGCTAAACCTGCCCTCAAGCTATGAGGAGCCTCTTTTGTAATTCCCACCCCAACCTTATGGATTAGTGGAAAAGTCACCAGGACTTTTTTCTTTTTAATGATACTTTATAAATGTAGCAAAGTGTCCCCAAGTCCTCTCTGGGCTTCTGAAGTCCCCCATTTCGGCTTGCTGTGGTTCTGTGTTGCGTTCTTTCTTTGTTTCTGTCTTTCTGTCGGTCTGCGTGGTTTCTGTTGCTTTCTTTCTTGACAGAGTTTCACTTTGTCACCCTTGGTAGAGTGCTGTGAAGTCTCAGCTCACAGCAACCTCAGCAATTTGGGCTTAAGTGATTCTCTTGCCTCAGCCTCCCTGAGAGAGGATACCTGAGAAGGGTGAGGTCTAGGAGAACAGGCCTTCTCAAGGAGACCACTGCGGGGTCCTCTCCAGGGTGACTCAGCTTTTGGGAATTTGTAAACTTAACTTCCTGAAACTTGGATATTTCCAAGTTCTGTGAAATCCTGTAGTTCTGTAGGGGCTGGAATAGCATCTCCCACTTGATTCAAACTGGCCAATGAGAAGGGTACCTGTGGGCTGGAACTTTTTGACTGTGAATAAAAGGGAAAGGGGTGGCGCCTGTGGCTCAGTGAGTAGGGCACCAGCCCTATATACCGAGGGTGGCAGGTTCAAACCCAGCCCTGGCCGAACTGCAACAAAAAAATAGCCGGGCGTTGTGGTGGGCGCCTGTAGTCCCAGCTGCGCGGGAGGCTGAGGCAGGAGAATCGCAGAAGCCCAAGAGCTGGAAGTTGCTGTAAGCTGTGACATCACGGCACTCTACCGAGGGCGGTAAAGTGAGACTCTGTCTCTACAAAAAAATAAAAATAAAAAGGGAAAGACCAAGCCAGTCGAGGAGCTCCGCTATTTGGAATTCTATGCCCTAAGCTCCTGGCCGGTGAATAAAGCCCTTCCTGTTACAAACGTGTTTGGGTGCTCTTTCTCTCCGGTGGGCCTTGTCTTCCTGCAACATCCTGAGTAGCTGGGACTACAGGTGCCCGGTTAAGGAGTCACCCATTTCTTTATTACCCAAATAAAATACTGTGGTTCCAGCTATTAAGCTCACGAAACTAAAGGAAGTCATACATCCCCCTCCCCACAGAAACTGGCCCTTTCAAGGTCACCTTCATGACCCTTTTCAACCCTCATCTCAATTCCACAGATTTACTCTTCTCCAGTCTCTTGTTACGTACCTCCTGGACAACCTGCCTCAGCCTCATTTTATGGCTCCTCCTTCTCTTTGACCCTTTGGAGCTTGGTCCTGGGCCCTCTTTTCTCCTCTAACTGCACCCTGTGGCCTGGTGAGCTCACTCTGGCCCAACCTTCAACTCCAAAGGGTCTGGATTTCACCATGTCTAGGCAGACCTCCTGCTGGCCAATCAGCAGGCTTTCCCCCTCTTCTCTTGTTTTTCCCCAAATCTGTTGCATTTCTATAAATGGCCGATCACCTGTCACCCAACCTTCCCAGACGCTCAAGTAAGAAACAGGAATTTTCCTTGATTCCCACTTTCCCTCATCCCTATGTCTCCATCCACAGCTTCTGTCTGCCCCCTCCACTGTGTCCTAAGTGTATCCACTGTGTTTTGCTGCAGTGTCACCTACCTGACCACCATCATTTATCCTGTGCTACACCAGCCCTCTCAACACCACCCAGCTTGGTATAATAGCAAATATATTTTTTATCTTCATCCCTGTTCCTGGCACAGAGCTCCAAACCCCCCCAATTTCCTGAGAAATTTGTTGTTCATAACAAGCCCCTCTCCACCTCACTTGAGTTTATACCGATGAGATGACTTCTGGAGGGAAGAGGGTGGCTGCACCAACTTGTCAGCACAACTCCAGACCTCTGGGGGGAAGAGGAGCTGGATATTGAGCTCAATGATTGATGGTCAGTGATCTGATTGATCGTGCCTACAGTAATGAACTGTTACCAATCTCATGGTTCTTGGTCTCTGAGTCATTAAAAACTGGCACAAGACCAAAAAAGGAATGCATACAGGCAAGTCTTTATGGAGGGACAGCTTTAGCTTGAACAAGAAGGAGACAGTGCTGATTAAGGAGCAAACAGACTGGTTCTCTGAACAAAGGGCCGGGGAACTTTTGAAGGAGAGAAAGAAAGTTTGATGTTACCCTGTTTCCCCGAAAATAAGACAGTGTCTTATATTAATTTTTGCTCCCAAGGATGCACTAGGTCTTATTTTCAGGGGATGTCTTGTTTTTCCATGAAGAAGAATACGGTACACATTTATTGTTAAATGAAAATAAAGGAAATTTATTACCTGTATACAATACGGTAATATGGTAGTTGTCAACACAAACCAGACAAACTGTGAATCCTATAGTATCAAGAATTTACTCATTTATTCAATGACAATCATGTCATCATCTTCTGGAACATCATCATAACAATCCAATCCCTGAATTTCCTGGTAAAACATCTTCTCTTTACAGAAGTCTTCCATGATTCCTTTCTTGTACTCCACAGAGTAGCTTTTTCTTTTTGTGCTCATTTCTAGGGGTAAAAATAAAGGAACTGGGGTATCAGGGTGGGGGTAGGGGGATCACTTAAAATGACACGGGGGGATCAGACGGGGGAATCAAAATGGCACGGGGGGATCAGAGGGGGGAATCAAAATGGCACAGGAGAATCACAGGGGGACTACCATTTTAGTAACCCCTTTTGATCCTCCTGTGTCATTTTGATTGTCCCCTTTTGATCCTCCTGTGTCATTTTGATTATCCTCTCTGATCCTCCTGTGTCATTTTTTTTTTTTTTTTCACTGAACCATTTATTTATTTATTTATTTTTTGGTCTGACTATTTTCATTTATTTGTTTATTTTATTAAGTCAAATACACACAGATCATGAATACATTCATGCATATGTGGGGTACAATGTGCTGATTTTTTTTTTTTTTATATATACAATCTGACCTGGTTAGATCAAACCAGTCAACATAGCCTACACCTCATTTACTTGATTATTGTGCCAAAACATCTATGTTCTATACTTGACAGATTTGATTTGTACCTTGTCATATGCTCCATAGGTGTGGTCCCTTTTTTACCCCCCCTCTGTCAAACCTCCCTCCTCCCCCCCTTCCCACTCCATTTCTCTCCTTCATCCTGGGCTATAGTTGTGTTCTATCTTTCGTAAGAAAGTGTGAGTAAATATAAGTAGGCACCTTTTCCCCTGGGCCAAGTGTGGCGATTTAAACCTGAGCCATTTATTATTTTTTGTAACAAATAATTGAGTTTCCACAGTGGCCTAGGCAGGTGTTGTGGCCAATGTGTTTTAGTCCTAGTGACAATGTGCTCCCTTCCCATGGGTAGGATCAGCCTGTGGGAATATGATCTATAGATCCAGATTCATATCATAGGGACAGAGTGGCTATTATAAGGTTCAAGGACATTCATCTCTTTAATAGTACATTATCTTCGTTTTTAATTGTCTTTTAAATTTAAGGCATCTTTTTAATTATGCCTAATAACGCTCAGGTTTTCTCTTCTGTTCTCATGCCTTGTAGAGATATTTAGAATGATTTTGTTGCAGTGGTACTTGTGTTGGGTTATCTCTTAAATTATGGAAGTTTTCTACACTCTGGGATACCCAAGTAAGAATCAAGAACTGGATTCCTACATACACTGAAACAAATATTCACAAGATCTGTGTTTGTGTTACTAACCTTTAACCAGTTGGTATGTTGCCAAAAGTTTGTAAATGGTGATAAGATCTTATAGTTACTGTAGTGACTTTATTTTGGGGGTGTGTTGCAGTAAACAAAGAAGGACACGGAACTAAAAGTTTTCGTCCCATAATATTTTTATAGTAGTCATTGAGCTAATTATTTAAAGAAAGTGCACGAGAGAGCACAAAATAACATCAGTGCAGTTTCTACAAGGTTGCGTTATTACTCAGGTATGAAAATTATAGGTTAAACATCTAAAGCTATCACCCAGTTAGAGTCAGCTGGGCAAAACTAAGATATGGATGGGATCTAAGTCCCATATCTCGATCATATGTGAAGGAGGTCAGCTTGTTTGATAAACAGTTACTATTATTATTATTATTTTATTTTGAGACAGAGTCTCACTGTGTTACCATTGGTAGAGAGTCATGGCGTCACAGCTCACAGCAACCTCAAACTCTTGGGTTTAAGCCATTCTCTTGCCTCAGCCTCCCAAGTAGCTGGGAATATAGGTGCCTGCCACAATGCCTAGCTATGTTTTTGTTGCAGTTGTCATTGTTGGTTAGGTGGCCCAGACCAGTGCATGCGGCTGGTGCCATAACCATTTTGCTACAGGCCCTGAACCAGCAGTTACTGTTATTAATATGAATTTCCATATGTCTTAGAAACATTTGTTCTTTTATAGAGTTTGTATATATAGATGTGACAGTGTAACCTCCTCAGTCTGAGGCATGAGCTAATAAAATTATCAGTTTAACCACTTTTTTTTGTTTGTTTTGTTTTTTTCATTTCTTTATTTTTTATTGTTGGGGAGTCATTGAGGGTACAATAAACTAGGTTACACTGATTGCATTTTTTAGGTAAAGTCCTTCTTACAATCGTGTCTTGTGCCGAAAAGGTGTGGCACACACCAAAGCCCCACTCCCCTCCCTCCTTCCCTCTCTTTGCTCTTCTTTTCTGATTTCATTTCATTTCTTTTTTTTTTTTTTTAAGCAGGAACTCAACTTTGTTGCATCAAGCAGCCGCTTATATAGAGCATGGGGAAGGGGCGGGGAAAGAAGGCGGGGGATGAGGTGCGTGACAGAGTTGGGCAATGGCATGGTACCACGTTGGCTGTATCTAGGTAGAGGCAGTTTCGGGCTGGGCCTTGCTGAGTCATTGCTATGCAGAAGTAGCTCGATGGATCTACTTCTAGTCAGGATCGGGAAGTTGCACTAGGCCTCAGGCACATGGCAGGGCCCAACAATTCCCTCTTTTGTTTTTTGTGTGGTGGAAAAACATAGCGCCTGTCTTAGGTTGCCTGCTCTTGCAGTTTCAGTCTTACCCTTCATGGGGATACAAACATCAATGGACACTTTTAGTTCTGTTTCTTTTACATAACTACTCAATAGCAATCCATCAGAGTCTGGGAAAAGTGGCTGCCTGGTTCCCCCAGCATATGCTGTGCCCACCTCATTATTGAGTCTCCTCCTCAACAGTGGATACCAATTATAGATATTTACATGGGAATAAATATTTTCACACTTGGATTCCATCTGTAAGATCCCTATATATAACCTCTTTCTACCAAGGCCATAGGCATGGCTGAGTTGGAGATAGTAAATTAATGCAAATCTGTGCTATAGGAGTCTGAGCCATGTGCTCATACAGTTTACCATTTTCTTAGGAACTGCTCAGACCTTACATCCCAAATGCCACTTTTGAGTCTTTGATATAATGCTGCTGTACACTTATAAATTTAGAACTTAAATTAATTCCACATGAAAAAGGCCAAGAATCCCATACATCAATGGGGAAGAGGGATGAACAGAACCTTCTCTAAAGAAGACAGACAAATGGCTAGCAACCATATGAAAATATGCTCATCATCCCTAATTATTAGAGAAATGCAAATTAAAACCACCCTAAGATATCATCTAACCCAAGTGAGAATGGCCCATAACACAAAATCTCAAAACTGCAGATGCTGGTGCAGATTTGGAGAGAAAGGAACACTTTTATACTGCTGGTGGGACTGCAAACTAATACAAACTTTTTGGAAGGAAGTATGGAGAAATCTCAAAAAACTCAACCTAGACCTCCCATTTGATGCTGCATTCCCATTACTGGGCATCTATCCAGAAGGAAAAAAAACCTTTTATTATAAAGACACTTGTACTAGACTGTTTATTGCAGCTCAATTTACAATTGCCAAAATGTGGAAACAGCTTAAATGATCCTCAACCCAGGAATGGATTGGAAAGCTGTGGTATATGTATACCATGGAATACTATTCAGCCATTAAAAAAATGGAGATTTTGGGCAGCATCTCTGGCTCAAAGGAGTAGGGCGCCCACCCCATATACCAGAGGCGGTGGGTTCAAACCCAGCCCAGGCCAAAAACTGCAAAAAAAAAAAAAAAAGGATATTCTGCAGCATTTGTTTTTACCTGGATGGAGGTGGAACACATTATTCTTAGTGAAGCATCACAGGCATAGAGAAGCAAGAATCACAGGCATAGAGAAGCAAGAATCCTATGTATTCAACTTCGATATGAGGACAATTAATGATAATTAATCACACAGTAGGGGGGAAGGGGAGAACAGACAGAGAGAGAAGGAGGGAGGAGGTGGGGGAAAGGAAAAGAAAAAAGTGACTAATTCTCACATAAGTTGGATTTAATTTTGACCAAAGTACAGTATTTGAACAATAATTTTTAATTCAACTTGTTAATGTGTTGTTTAGTGAAATATGTTTGTAATTTCCCCTTATAATAATATATTTTTTCCAATTTTAATATCAGGTATATCCAGATGAAGTAAAATGAATTTCAGGTATTTCTTCTTTTTCTATTGTCTATAAGATTTGGCATGATCTGTTTTTTAAAAATTATCTTTGATTTTTATTTATAAATATTAGTTGTTTATATTTTGAGGCTTTGGAGAAATAAAGAATAAATAAATAAATAAATAAAATAAACAAAAAACCCCCCAACTCTCACCATTTGGAGTAAATAAAAATTTCAAGAATTAGTTTTCAGGTCTGAGAAGATATATGTTCATGGGGTTCTTTAAACTCTTGAGTTTTCTAGGCAATTTTATCTTCTGGAAAAATAAATATCTCTTTACAATTAAAAAAAAAAAGATCATGATTTCCAGTTTCATCCAAGTTGCTGCAAAAGATATTATTTCAATCCTTTTTAGTTTGAGTCATACTCCATGGTACACACACACACACACACACACACACACCTCACATTATCTGCTTATTAATTGAGGTATTTAGGTTAGCTTATTCATTTCTTTGTAATTGTGAATTGTGTTGTGATATATATTTGGCACAGGTGTATTTTTTATGAAATGACTTCTTTTTCTTGGGTAGATACCCAGTAGTGGGATTGCCAGATTGAATGGTAGGTCTAGTATTAGTTCTTTGAGGAATCTTCATACTGTTTTCCATAGAGGCTGTACCAGTTTGCATTCTCATCAAGAGTATTTAAGCTTTCCTTTTCATCACATCCATGCCATCATCCTTTTTTTTTGGCTGAGGCCGGGTTTGAACCCACTACCTCTGGTATATGGGACCGGTGTCCTACTCCTTGAGCCATAGACACTGCCCCCTCTCCTTGTTTTTTTGTTTTGTTGTTTTTTGAGACAGAGTCTCACTATGTTGTCCTGGGTAGAGAGCTGTGGTGTCACAGCTCACAGCAACCTCCAACTCTTGGGCTTAAGTGATTCTCTTGCCTCAGCCTCTCAAGTAGCTGGGACTACAGGAACCTGTCACAATGCCTGGGTATTTTTTGGTTGTAGTTGTTGTTTGGCAGAGAAGCTGCCAACTTCAGTGTATGTAGTTGGCACCTTAACTACAGGCGCAGAGCCCCCCCCCTTTTTTTTTAATAATGGTCATTCTGACAGGGGTAAGGTGATTATTTCCATGTGGTTTTAATTTGCATTTTCATGATGATTAGTGATATTGAACATTTTTTCATGTTTTTTAGCCATTTGTGTATCTTCTTTTGAAGAAAACATGTTTATGTCTATTTATACTTTTTGATGAAGTTATTCAGTATTTTCCAATGATTTTATAGCCAAAATATTTATCAGAGAGGAAATAGAGGAGAAGCCAATGTCCTTTAAGCAACTCCAGAATTATCAATGAAGGGGAAAAGAAATGAGAATGGAGAAGAAAGTATAGTACAAAAGAATGAAAAAATAAGATACAGCATTAAACACTTCTTAGTAGCCTCAATTATATAACTATGGTCACTTTTTGAACAAGGAAATTATGCAGTATAAAATTTAGAAGTAAAGGACAGATGATGAAATTGTCTTTCCATTTGGGGACAGAGAAAATATAGAAATTTTTTTCTGGAAAATAAACACATCCTACATTTATTAACAAGAGATGCTATCCAGGCAGTATTAGAAATCCGTATGTAGAGAAACACCGAGATAACACAATCATGTCTGAGTGAAATCTACTTTTGTTCTTAAAAAAAAAAGAGTCAAAATATAAAAATAGATTCAATGTATTAAAAATTTCTATCATTCCAAAACATTCCTTATGTCGCTTTGCAGTTTATCCCCTACCCCTACAACCACCCAGTCACTGACTTACTATTAATAAAGATGAGGTTTGCTGGTTTTAGAATTATATGTAATTCTAAATTACATGTAATTATATGTAATTGCCTTCTTGTAAGTTTGTTGTCTTTGACTCAACATAATATTTTTGAGTTTTATCCATGTTCTTGCATAGATCAGTATTTAATTTATTTATATTGCAGAGTAATACTTCACTCTGTAGATATGTGGGTCACTATAAAAGTTTTGAGACAGACTCTGTAATGGTTCATTGTTCCATTTGCAAGCTACAGCATCCTTTCTGATTCACCCATGCAAGTTTCACCTTGCTGGGCTTATTGGTGTTACTAGAAGGGCTTCATTTGTTTCTACCATGAGGATTTTTTACATTTCTTGATTTTTATGTATATGAAAACTTTTGCAATGACCCATGTATATAACAATTTGCATTACTCAATAAGTTTTTTCCCACTTTTTGCCTATTATAAGTAAATTTAATATAAACATTTGTGCAAATGTCTATCTGTGGACATATATTTTCTGATCTTCTAAAGAAATATCTGGAAGTGGAACTGCTAGGTTATGTAGAAAATATATGTTTTATTTTATAGATACATAAAGTTTTCAAATCTAGGTACAAAGGACTAAATAAAAAAAAAAAAAAAAAGGTTGTGCTATTCCCATCATTAATGCAAGAGAGTTTCTTTTGCTTCAAATTAATCGCAATGTTTGATATGGTCGGTCTTTTAAATTTTAATCTTTCTGGTAGGTATGCAGTGAAATATAAATGTAATTTTAATTTACATTTATGCTTGTAAATGTAAATGTAGTTTTAATTTATCTTCTTTTTGACCTGTTTAAATATTTTGCCTACTTTATTGGGGTTATTTGTTTTCTTATTATGAGTTGTAATATGTATAAATATAAAATGGTACAGAAATAATATGGAAAAATTCCATTGTCAGATACACATATTACAAGTACTTTTCCCATTTGTATAGGGCCTTTTCACAAAATCATTCTCAAAAATCTTAAAAATCTGGAACTTTCTAGAATATTCTAAAAATCAAGAACTTTCTTAATATTGAATGCTCGAAGTCTGAAAGAGTGATATATTACCTGGTTAAGGTCTAGCCTTTTTCCTTAAAAGAATGTTTGAGTCCTGTGTCATGAAGGAAACTACATACCTTTATTATAATCTTCCCTTCCTTCCCTTCCTGGCCATATACTAGGAATAAAAGCTAAGCCTTGTAGGACACAAGTGACTATACTCAGAATGAATTTGGGCTTAGCTAAGGCCGATATTTTCCAGTGTTTTTCCTATGCTTTCTTTGAGGAATTTTATCATTTCATGCTTTAAATTTAAGTCCTTTATCCATCTTGCATCAATTTTTGTGAGTGGAGAAACGTGTGGGTCCAGTTTCAGTCTTTTACATGTGGATATCCAGTTGTCCCACCACCATTTATTGAATAGGGAGTCTTTCCACCAGTGTATGTTCTTGTTTGGTTTATTGAAGATTAGGTGGTTGTAAGTTGTTGGTTTCATTTCCTGGTTTTCTGTTCGATTCCAAATGTCTATGTCTCTATTTTTGTGTCAGTACCATGTTGTCTTGACCACTATGGTGTTGTAGTACAGCCTAAAATCTGGTATAGTGATGCCCCTAGCTTTGTTTTTATTACTAAGAACTGCCCTTAGCTATTTGTGGGTTTTTCCGGTTCTGTACAAAACGCAGAATCATTTTTTCCAAGTCTTGAAAATAGGATGTTGGTAGTTTAATAGGGATGCCGTTAAATTGATAGATTGCTCTGGGAAGTATAGACATTTTAACAATGTTGAAATAAAAAAAAATGCAGTAATGTCTCAGAATATAAAATCAATGTCCACAAGTCAGTTGCCTTTGTATACGTCAATAACAGCCAAGATGAGAGGCTAATTAAGGACACACTCCCTTCATCATAGCCCCAAAGAAAATGAAATACCTAGGAATGCACCTAACAAAAGAGGTGAAGGACCTCTGTAAAGAAAATTATGAAACCCTAAGAAAGGAAATAGCAGAGGACTTTAACAAGTGGAAGAACACAACATGCTCATGGTCGGGAAGGATCAACATTGTTGAGATCATTATCTTTTAAGTGAAGCATCTCAGCAATGGAAAAACAAATACCACATGTTCTCACTTATAAACGGCTATATATGGTCATAAAGTGTTGTCATTAATGAACATTAAAAACTAAGGAGGGAGAAGGTAGGACTGGAATAAGGGCTAAAAAGCTACCTATTGTGCACAGTGTACCAATGTTCTGGTGACCGTACACTAAAAGCCCTGACTTTAGCATTGTAAAATTCATTCAAGTAAGGTAAAACTCTGGTACCCCTAAAAAAAGGAAGAGATTTGAAAAAGGAAATCTTGTCTTTGTGGCACCTAGCACTAACATAATAGCCTCCTAGTCTTGTGTGTTAATAATGATTTGGGCACTCGCTACTTGTTTTCTTTTTCTCCGTGTGTGTGTGTGTGTGTGTGTGTGTGTGTGTGTGTGTGTGTATGGGATATGTATACCTGTGCACCTATGTTTGTCTTTGAGAAAGAAAGAATAGCTTTTGTCCTTTCAGTAGCCAAAGTTTAATGCAAAGTTTAAGCTTTATAGTTCAAAGTCTTCTCTGATTTTATCACATTTAAAGTGGTCTTTCTGAATACAAGATAATTAGGCAAGTTGGGGCTTAAAAAAGAAAATTCTCTGGCCACGGTCCCAGGGATGAGTAGCTGAGCGCCCCACGTGTGTTCCACCAGGAACCAGAGGCAGCTGACTCAGACTTCACAGAATAGAGAAGTGCAATGCTGTTGGGAAGTTCCCCAAGGCCGGCCTGCGCGCCCCTCGCCCCTGTGGGCCAAGCCTCCAGCTCACCGCGGCCTGTGCGGCCGGCGGAAGAGTGCCCGGGCCCCTGGGCCACCCGGCCTCCCCGGCCCGCGCCCAGCCCCGCCCGCCCCGGGCCGCCGGCCTCTCGGTCCCCGCTCTCTGCACGCAGGCCACGGGTCAGCGAGCTGAGGTGGGGAGCACCTGCCGAGGAAGCCGAGCCGCCTGGGCCTCACGCGGGCCCCAGAGGCGTTTTATAATAATTAGCGTCTGCCGCTCCCACGGCTCTGAAAGGAAACCAGTTATGTACCACACTTGGGAGAATTGGAAAAATGGCCTCTGGAGTAGTTTTGTGTTCTGTGTTCCTTGCTGAGGAAATAAAAATAAAAAGGGGAGGGGGGGAGGGCCGTGTGTTCTTATCTACCTTTTATTTATTTATTTATTTATTTTACCTAAGCTTTTCTCGCCCCTCCCACACTTCCTTTTTAGTATGGTGTGGTTGACATGACTCATTAGTAGTTACACGGTTATTTACGAGAAATACTGCTTAAAACTTGAATTAATCTTCAAAAGTTGCATAACTAGTCTGGAGCTGTAGCAGAAAAACAACCATAGCATTTTTATATTAAAGTAAAGTTACAACTTTGAAGAAAGGTTCTGAAAGAGATGACACAAAGCACCCACATGAAAGCCTTTAGGGAAAGGGCGTCCAACTCTGAGACCAGTGGCCAACGGGCTGATAAAAAGAAACAAGGTAAGGACGTTTTCCGTTGTTAAGAATGAATGCTGTTTATTGTTCGTTACCAGAATTATGATTCAGAATGTTCACCAAAGCCTTTGAGGAAAAGAATGGTATTTTGTGGTTTCTTTTATCAAACCGGAAAATTCCTTCTTTATAACAACATAAGATTTGTAATAACTGCTTTTTCAGATCGTTTTCTGTTGGTGTATATAAAGGCTACTGATTTTTGTTTGTTGACTTTGTATCTTGCAGTTTCACTAAATTCATTTAACAGTCCTAATAGCTTTTTGGTAGAGTCTTTAGATTTAAGTAAAAGATCATGTCTCTGCACACAAGGCTAATTTGACATCTTCCATTTGGATGCTTTTTATTTCTCTCTTGCCTAATTTCTTTGGCCTGGACTTCCAGTATTATATTGAATAAAAGTGGTGAAAGTGAGCATCCTCATCATGTATCAGATCTTAGAGAAAAGGCTTTCAATTTTACTCCATTCACAACCATGTTAACTCCCAGCTTATCATATATGACCTTCATTGTTTTGAAGTATTTTTCTTTTATACACAGTCTGTGGAGAGTTTTTATCTTAAAAGGATGTTGAATTTTTTTTATTTATTTATTTAGACAGATTCTCTTTTTGTCGCCCTTGGTAGAATGCTGTGGAGTCATAGCGCACCACAACCTCAAACTTTTGGGCTCAAGCGATTCTCTTGCCTCAATCCTGTGTAGCTGGGACTACAGGCACCTGCCACAACACCCAGCTATTTTAGAGATGGGATCTTGCTCTAGCTTAGGCTGGTCTTGAACCTGTGAGCTCAGCCAATCCACCTACCTCAGCCTCCCAGAGTGCTGAGATTACAGGCATTACAGGTGAGCCACCAAAGTCTGTTGAATTTTATCAAATGAAAAACTCATATGGTTTTTGTTCTTGGTTCTGTTAATGTGATGGATCATATTTATTGATTTATGTATAATGAACCATTCTTACTTACATCTTTAAGGTGAAACCCAATTGATAATGGTGAGTGATCTTTTTAATGTGTTACTGAATTCAGTTTGCCACTATTTTGTTAATGATTTTTGCATCTATGTTCATCAGGAATAGTGGCCTGTACATTGATTTTTTTCTTGTGTTCTTGTCTGGTTTTGGCAGATGGGTAATACTGGCCTCCAAGAGTGACTTTGAAAGTATTTCCTCCTCTTTAAAACATTTGAGTAGAATTGTTATTAGTTCTTTAAATATTTGGTAGAATTCAGCAGTGATGTCATCAGGTCCTATGCATTTCTTTGATGAGACACTTTAATCTTGTTACTCATTATTGGTTTGTCTAGGTGTTCTGTTTTCTCATCTTGGTAGGATGAAGATAATAGCCTTTGGTTTCTTTTTATTTTTCTTTCAGCACTTTGTAAACATCATCCCAGTCCTGCCTGGCCCACATGGTTTCCATCAAGAAGTCTGTTGCCAGACTTGGAGCTCCTTTAAGTGTTACTTGCTTCTTTTATCCTGCTACTTATAGGGTGTTCTCCTTGCCTTTGACCTTTGAGTGTTTGATTATCATACGCCTAGGGATAATCTTGTTTTGGGGGAATCTCTATGGAATTCTCTCACCTTTCTCTATCTGGATATTTATCTCTTTCTACAAGTTTGGAAAGTTCTCTGTTATTACTTTTTTAAGTAAACTTCTTACCCTTTCTCTTGCTCAACTCCCTCTTGAACACCAATACTTACTTACATGTGTTTTTTTTGCGAGCATTCTTCATTTTTTAAAAAATTCTTTTTTCTTATTTGACTATATTTTCAAATATCCTATCTTTAAGCTCTTGCTTATTTCCTTGACTTTGATTCATTCAGCTGTTGAGAGCCTCTAATGAATTTTTCATCTAGGCAAAGTATTTCTGTGTTCCAAGATTCTGAATTTTCTTTTTTTTTTTTCTGAGACAGCCTCACTTTGTTACCCTTGGTAGAGTGCTGTGGCATCATAGTTCACAGCAACCTCAACCCCTGGGCTTAAGCAATTCTCTTGCCTCAGCCTCTCAAGTAGCTGGGACTGTAGGCGCCCACTACAATGCCTAGCTATTTTTGGAGATGAGCTCTCTGTCTGGCTCATGGTGGTCTTGAACCTGTGAGTTAAGGCAATCCACCTGCCTCGGCCTCCCAAGTGCTGGGATTACAGGCATGAGCCACTGCGCCTGGCAAATCTGGATTTTTTTTATTATTATTATTTAAATCTCTCTGTTAAATTTTCCTGATAAATTTACGAATTGCTTTTTTCTGTGTTATCTTGGAGATCACTGAGTGTCTTTAAAACTTCTATTATGAATTCTTGGTCAGAGAGCACACATACTGCTGTCTCAGTATGATCAGTCACTGGGTCTTATCTCTAGCTACTGAGGTTCTGATTCCCTGTTTGGTGTATATAACACCAATGTCTTTGTGTTGAAGGATTGGCTATTACTCCACTCTTCTCTATCTGACATTCTTTGGTTTATAGTGGATATTTTTATGGTTTAAATAGTCTTTGTAATTTACTTGTTGATTTTCTTTTCTTTTTTTTCCCCACTAGGTTGCTGCCTCCTGTTCATGACTACGCGGAGCTTTATTCCAGGTCAGCCTCAGTTCTAATAAGCAAGTGGGAGAAGTCCCAAACTATTGTGGTAGTGTGGGAAGGCTGGTTAGTGGTTTATTTCCAGGGGACCTGCAGAACAAATCTCCTACTGTGTGGCTGCTGAACATCAAAACTGATTTGGCATCTTTTTTGGTTGAGTGACAGAATGGAGTTTCCAGGCCTGGGGAGAGCAGCCCCACCTATTCCAGGAACTGAATCATCCTCATATTTGAGTTCTGGGGTATTACTGGTGATAATCTCAGTACTGTTTTTCTGTTTGCTTGTTTGTTTGTTATATGGGAGAGTGAAACCAGCTTGTTTCTACATCATCTTGGAACCAGAAGTTTCCTAAATGTATTTATTTTTATTTTTCAGGTGCTATGGGCAGACATATAAAGACTATTGCAACTAGTGCTGTTTTAGTAATAATTATTGTAACTTCTGTACTAGTGACTAAAAGAGGTAAATTTCATCCTTAATTATCTCACTTTTTTTTGTTTGTTTTTTTGTGGCTTTCAATTGTGTGATTACTTATTTCAGAAAATAGAATAGTATGGAATATTTTCCAACTCAATTTTAGAGGACAGTGTGTAGTTCTAGGTTGGTTAATGCAAGGAACTCACGTGAGACTGGGAAGGTGGAACTAGCAAAAGCGAAAGATATTATTCTTACAGATCTTGAGGTAGGGGCTTCACGGACCTCAGAGTTCCCTCTTGCAGTCTTGGCAGCTAGATGTCTTAGCTTCTAAGAATTTCCTCTAATATTATCTGTGTTCTCCAAACACATTGGCACCTCAAGCCAATATTATTAATGATAATTTCTCCTATAGCCATAAAGCACTAGACTTCAGTTATGCATCAGTCCCCAGATTCTCTCACATTCACAGAATTTCTATATCCAAGTCTTATTCTTAATATGTGTTTATTTTTCTAAGCACACACAGACTGAATTGGTTTTTGATACCAAGAGTGATACTAAAGGAACAGAACCTTAAAGATGAAATATGATTTTGGTTTTCCAGTATTATTCACTGTTAAGGCATTGGTCCAGTTATCAGTTATGAATGCGACATTGGTGGCCTATGGGGCACGATAACAAAATAATTAGCTAACTTGTCACCTACTGTCAACATATAAGGATACTCATATCTAAACACCTGGACTACCTCGCTGACAATAGGAAATCCAGTATCTTGTTACATATTCTGTTTTATTCTTTTAGTTGTTTCTTTGAATATTGAAGCATGTATCTTAGATTTATTAGAGTCTAAGTTGTTTTTTTTTTGAAACAGAGTCTCACTTTGTTGCCCCCCTCAAAGCAACCTCTAACTCTTGGGCTCAAGCGATTCTCTTGCCTCAGCCCCCTGAGTAGCTGGAACTACAGGCACCTGCCACAACACTTGGCTATTTTTTAGAGATGGGGTCTCACTCTAGTTCAGGTTGGTCTCAAACTCATGGGCTCAGGCAATCTGCCTACATCAGCCTCCCAAAATTCAGGGATTATAAGAATGAGACTTCATTGTATTTCCTTTACCCAGAAATGGCAAGGTTGATACATAGAAGTAGAATACTACTGGTTTTCCAGCAAGGAATGCTTGTATGTCACTAAGGTTGGAGTTGAAAGGAATGTAAGGGCCCTGTTAAATTCTAAACTTATGTTTTACCTAACATGACCAAAGGAGTATAATTTTTTTTCAACCTATTATGTGAAAGGTTATACAAATCTGGTTAGGATTTGTATAATCTTTTATATCACAATTCTGTCTTTCTCCAATGATGCAAAAATACAGTAGCATATTATTTTATATGGTTTTTAGAAGATGTATTTGTCTCATTTTCAATTGTAGTAGTTCCACATCCTCGAAGTTTTTGCCCAGATGATTGGATTGGTTTCCAAGACAAGTGTTATTATTTCTCTGAAAAAAGAAGGGGATTGGGAATCAAGTAGAGCCAACTGTTCCAAAGAACATGCTGACCTAACGACGATTGACAATGAGAAAAAAATGGTAAGTAATTTAATAAGTATTCCTTCTGAATTACCTTGCACTGAAGCATTGGAAATATTTAAATATTACACTTTGAAAAACCTTTTATTCATGCCTATCTATGCAAAATGTTGAAGGTATTCAGAATGTGCTGTATGAGATTAAAAGAAAAACTGGGGATTTTTTTTTTTCTTTTTGTAAAGTGTAGGACTTCATCAAGTAATAGACTTGATATTTAGCTTTGTATTTTAAAGAGTGTAAGTAGAAGAGACTGATAATATTTGGAAATCTTTTACTCTACCAAGAAAAGGGAACTCAGTTCTCCATTATACTTGCTTTGAATAAATTTACTCTTCATTAGTGTCTACCTTGTTTTACTGTCTGAACACTTCATCAAAATGCTCCATACCACTATTGCAAAAGTGAAATCGAAAATTCCCCCAGATCAAAATATGAGGGTCTTATCTGAAACTGCATCCTTGGCTGTATCACACAAAATCAGATCAAATGAAAAGTCTAATGGATCCTTGTTGTCAGTTACATGACAAAATCCCTGTGAGTAAGAAAACTTTCCAAGAACTTTCACAAGGGATGGTAAAATGGTATCTCTTCATTTGAAATTTGTTCTTTTCCCCTACTCCCTTAAATGGCAACGGTGTATCTTTACCTTTATTTAATCTCCTTAAGAGACATATTACACAAAAGGTAATATAACTTGATTAATTTTTTTTTGGCAAATAATGAGCAATCAAGAAGTATTTCACGTGAAGCAGAACAGCATTCAACATTGTTAAAAGACAGCTGTGTGTTATTTCTGTGGTGAGCAAAGTATATTTATACAATCTACCTGAAGATTGGTTCACATTTAAATGTATGTGAATCAGGCTGGTTCATTTATAGATCACTGCAAAGAAACTAAACTATTTTGCAAGCAACTAACATTATGGAAAGCTTAATAAAACATGGAAAGCTAGATGTGGGGTAAAAGGTTATTCAAGCCTATAATTCTAACACTCCAGGAGGCAAAGGCAGGTAGATTGCTTGAGCTCAGGAAGTCAAGACCAGCCTGAGCAATGAGACCCTATCTCTACTAAAAATAGAAACAATAGCTGGGTGTTGTGGCAGATGCTTGTAGTCCCAGTCAGGCGTCCTCAAACTTTTTAAACAGGGGGCCAGTTCACTGTCCCTCAGACTGTTGGAGGGCCGGAATATAGTTTAAAAAAAACACTATGAACAAATTCCTATGCACACTGCACATATCTTATTTTGGAGTAAAAAAACAAATGGGAACAAATACAATCACACCGCCTCATGTGGCCCGGGGGCTGCAGTTTGAGGACTCCTGTCAGCTACTCAGGAGGCTGAAGCAAGAGGATCACTTGAGCCCAAGAATTTGAGGTTGCTGTAAGCTATGATGACACCACAGCACTCTACCCAGAATGACAGAGTGAGACTCTGTCTAAAAAAAAAGAAAATAAAAGCTAATTGTGTTAAAAGACTGAAGAACTGAGGTGGAAGCATAATTTAATAGGAAGGGCTTCCATAGCCAGTGGTGTCACTGCTGAATTTTGTAGGAGTTTTGAATATGAACATTCTAAGACATCCTCTGACTGTTCCTTTATAGTTCCTCTTGAAGGAAAGAAAGCTAAATTAGCAGCAAGAAAATGTTAATGAAAAGTTTGAAGGATAAAGAAATGAAAACACAATATTAAAAAATATTTACTATAGGAATCCTGTCAACAAACATTGACAAAAATAGTGAAAATCGGGGAACACAAAGAAGTACATAAAAATAATTAATGTTCAATCTGGAAGAAATCATTAAATGTATCAGGGAAGAACGGTTGTATTGTTTGGATCAAAAGACTGATCATAAAATATATCGATGTATTTTGAAAATCATAGGTAGCTAATGAACTACAGACACTGGAAAAGTTTAAGTGACAAACGGAATGAGGTAAAGCTGTCTGTGAAGGAGTGAGGAAGTAATTTATAGAAGACTGTTAATAGATTATTTAAAATTGTTTAATTGGGCGGTGCCTGTGGCTCAAAGGAGTAGGGCGCTGGCCCCATATGCTGGAGGTGGTGGGTTCAAACCCAGCCCCAGCCAAAAACTGCAAAATAAAATTGTTTAATTAAAACATTGTATATTTAGAACTATTATGTTTTTCTAAGTTAAATAAGTTTGCATGAAGTTTGTTTATAAAATATTTTTTATATGTTTTCCACCAATTTATAATTCTTGCATTTTAACAAGGAGCTAAATGGGGCATTGCCTTATTGAGCAAATATTGCTTAACATTTTTCACATGGCAGGCTTTGGGAAACACACCACCCAGTTCCCTGTCACCAAGACCATTGAATGTCATTGAAAATTCTCAATTATCTAATAATATGTACACTGTTGGTTTCTGCGAGGGTGAGGGGAAACTTCTCTCCCTTGAAAGTTCTCTGAAAGATCAACTCACAATGAAGGAAAATTCATAAGTGGAAGCAGTTTATTTACTGTGTGCATAGGGAGATATCCCAGTGGAATAGAATTATTTTTATTATTATTTTTTAAGAGACAGAGTCTCACTTTATTGCTCTTGGTAGAGTACTGTGGCGTTACAGCTCATAGCAACCTCCAACTCCTGGGCTTAGGCGATTCTCTTGCCTCAGTCTCCCAAGTAGCTGGGACTACAGGTGCCTGCCACAACGCCCAGCTATTTTTTTTGTTGCAGTTTGGCCAGGGCTGGGTTTGAACCCACCACCCTCAGTATATGGGGCTGGCACCTTACCGACTAAGCCACGGGCACCGCTTTAATAGAATTATTTTTATATACTCTTTTTGGAGGGGCCAGGAAGATGACAAATATAGGTAATTCTGTTTAGGGGCTATAAATAGTTTCTAAGCAGGATGAATGGATGGAGGAAATATATTGAATTGTAAATGATTCTCTTTGCAAATTAAACTTGAGAGACAGGTATTGTATTTAAAATAATTTGAGCCTGGTTTGGTTGTATTCTTGATTTTCTTTTCTGCAATATAGTGATATCACAAGTAATAGAAGTGCATTATTCTTTCTATGTGTCCCTCTAATTATGCAGATAGAAGGAAAATGATTTCCAAGGACCTGTTGATCTCTAAAAGGCCTTTAATTCAAAATACTTTTTGTATCATGAAGACATATTCCCGGGTGAAATTTCTTGAACTCCTTAATTTCCAATCTACGTATCATTTCTTACATGTTTTTGCATTCATGTAAACTCTTTCCTAAGCCTAGAATATGAGTTGCCCAGTTCATCATTCCCTGTGTCTACCATGGAATCTTGCATTCTTTCCTAAGAGCATATCCTATATGAAAGTTTCCCTTGAAGACTCAGATGTGCTTTCCACAAACTGCTATTTCACTTTGTATTTATTATGATATCTTCTCTTTAGTAGAATATCTTCTAATGTTATATTTACATAATTTTCTTCACTACACATGAAGTCCTTTGAATCTAGGGACAATGTTTCATTAGTCTTTTTCTTTGTAAACCCATAGCCTAACCCGAATAATTGAATTATTTTCAAAGAAATTTATGAAATGCTGCAGAAGATGATATATTGAAATGCCAAAGCTATTAGTATCATTGTTACTAGACAGGATTTGACCATAGCGCACACCAACCTCAAACTGTTAGGCTCAAGAGATCCTCTTGCCTCAGCCTCCCAAGTAGCTGTGACTATGGGAATATTCCACCACCTGCAGCGAGTTTTTCTATTTTCAAATTGACACAGCGTATCACTCTTGCTCAGGCTGGTCTCAAACTCCTCAGCTGAAGCAATCCAACTGCTTCTACCTCCCAGAGTGCTAAGATTACAGGCATGAGCCATCGCACCTGGTCATTGCTGACATTTTTGTATTTCTTTGCTGTGGAAAAAGGACAGTTTTTTGTGCATTGTAGGATGTTGGTAGCATCCTTCTACCACAGCGGTTCTCAACCTGTGGGTTGCAACCCCTTTGTAACACTGAAAATACATCACAGCATTAGGAAGGTTGAGAACCACTCTACCAGATGATAATAATTATCCACCCCACCTGACTCCTACCTCTAGTTTTGGCAATCAAAAATTTCTTCAGATATCTCTTCCATTGCCAAGTGTCCCTTGGAGGGAGTGTCAAAGTCTCCCCTAGCTGAGATCCATTGGTTTACATGAATTGGTAGCTCTAATTACATGTAAATGACCTAATGTCAGTTTAACAAATAGAAATTCTTATAAAAGATCCTCTTTCAGTCCAATTTAGCATAGGTATCTTAATCCTAGCAAGAGAAGACCGTGTCACAGCATAACTTTTCAGGTCTTTGAATAGATAGCATTTTTGTTGAAAAGCATCACTGAATAGGGAAGAAATCACTTGACTCCCAAGCACATAATGGCTAATTCTTTTATTGCAGGTTTAAGGTGAGAGGGAGTGAAGAATGTGCTTACCTTGATGATCATGGTATTACAACAGCTAGATGCTACGCCGACAGAAAATGGATTTGCAGGAAAGACAATGTACAAACTTGGTGATGGAAGAGGTGGAAAAGAATGTGAATTAGATCGAATTGGCCTTTCACAATTAGATGTACCCAGGGCTACTGAGCAGTGATAACATAAGCTGAAGCCTTGAGAGATTGCCCCAGGCACCCTCAGTTCAGCTGGGAGGCTGACGGATGCACTGCTCCTATAGGCCTCCATCTTTGGGGACAGGGTGCCCTCCAGTGGTCACCCTCACATTATGGATAAAAGCCTTGTCTTGCCCAGCAGGTGGTACTGCCTGGGGCAATCTTTCTTAAAGTGGCCAGTTTGACCACATTGAAAGTACTTGTTCTTAGGTCCTTTGGCTTCCTTCTGTCCCTAAATGATGCCTGCCTGTTGGAGAGCTATTCTTAGAGCTGGCATCCTTTTTTTCTCTCTCTCTTTTTTCTTTTTCTTTTCCTCCTGATCTTGATTATAAAGACCATTCTGGTGAGCTCAGTGCCTGTGGCTCAAGCGGCTAAGGCGCCAGCCACATACACCTGAGCTGGCGGGTTCGGATCCAGCCCGGGCCCGCCAAACAACAATGATGGCTGCAACCAAAAAATAGCTGGGTGTTGTGGCAGGCGCCTGTAGTCCCAGCTACTTGGGAGACGGAAACAGGAGACTCGCTTGAGCCCAGGAGTTTAAGGTTGCTATGAGCTGAGCCCAGGAGTTTGAGGTTGCTGTGAACTATGATGCCACAGCATTCTACCCAGGGCAACAGCTCGAGTCTCTGTCTCAAAAAAAACAAACAAAAAACACATTGTGGTGGTTTTAAGGGGGGTTTCCAGATTATGGTCAGGGCCTAGAGCCAATTTTTGAAGTTTCCTCCTAATGTCTGAGGCTGCTTGAATGATAAACTTATCCTTTAAGATAATTTGGCCCTGTGAGGAGTCAGGTGTCTCAACTAAGTGTTTTCTTATCACCTTCTTATGCTGCTCAAGAAAGGCTAAGGGACTTTCATTCTGTAAATGATAGCCAACTTAGAATAGTTCATAGGTTTTTCCCTGGATTGGCATAAACCTTCCAAGATACATGTTAGAAAATGTTTACGCCACCAGTTGCCTTGTTTCTCTGGATCCCATTTGGGATTCTGAAAGGAAATTGCCTATGTTCTTTTGGGGTATCTGTCCTTTTCTTCGGAAGACATACTGCTATCAGTGTTGGACATGAGCCACAAATCATCCCACTTTCTAGCCTCGCCTAAAACTTCATGCTTCTCATTTAAAGTTAAAGTTCGATCTAGCTATAGCATCACCTCTTTCCAAGAGAGTTCAAAACTCTGTCCCAATCCTTATGAGAGAGGATACCCAAAAAGGGTGAGATTTAGAAGAATAGGTCTTCTCAAGGAGACCACCAGGATACACTTGCAGGGTCCTCTCCACAGTGATTCAGCTCTTACGAATTTGTAGACTTAACTTCCTGGAACTTGGAAATTTCCACTTCTGTGAAATCCTGTAGTTCTGTGGGGGCCTAAAACAGCATCTCCCACTTGATTCAAACTGGCCAATGAAAAAAGGTACCAATGGGTTGGAACTTTTATTTTTATTTTTTATTTTTTTGCAATTTTTGGCCAGAGCTGGATTTAAACCCGCCACCTCTGGCATATGGAGCTGGTGCCCTACTCTTTTGAGCCACAGGTGCTACCCTGTGTTGGAACATTTTAACTGGAGATAAAAAGGGAAAGACCAAGCCAGTCAGGGAGTGCGGCATTTGGTATTGTCTGTGCCGTAAGCTCTCAGCTGGTGAATAAAGCCCTTCCTCTTATAAACATGGTGTTTGGATGCTCTTTCTCTCCATTGGGCCTCACCTTCCTGCAACATTTTTGGTTCCCTGACCGGGAAGTGAGACCAACTGAGGAGAGAACAGGCTCATATGCACCTGGTAGTTGCTGCCAATCCTCTGGACACCCTGCTTCCAGGGTGTGGGGGACCCTTGATCAGCCTGGGCAATGTGAACCACAGAGGGCGCCAGGGAGGCAGCTTGGGGGGCCTCCCTGTGTGGATGTCTTGACTGGGCAGAGAAAGGACCCTTTCGGCGGGTCTTCAAGGAGTCAAACACTGGGAGGAACTGGCATGTAGGAACTGCGCAGGGAGACGTCTAAGGCAAGGTATGATCAATTTGGGGTTCCCACCATTTGGGTGGAAGCTGGTGTCTACTCAACCTCTGGGGTGTTAGATCAAGGGCAGGTCTGTTGAGAGGTGTATGAGAATGTGTGGATGTGGTGTAACTGGGTTGACTCCAAGGGTGGAGTCAGACCTCACTTCACAGGGCCTAGGGAAGTGTTGGTTCACCTTCTATGGCTAACTGGCAGCTTGAGTGGGAAATTGAGGCTGCCCAGGTTAAGAAATGGGTTGGAATTGTGTGCTTGTGAGTACTTGGAGGCTCACTGAGACAGGTAACAATAGGTGGGGTTTTGCGCCCCCCACCTTCACAGGGCAAAACGATGATGTGAGTGGCCTTTTCTTCCGTGCTCCAACTTTGCTTCCTGGCTATTCTGAGAGAAACTGGATATTCTAGGTTTTCTGCTTTCTGTGTTGGACATAAGTCTTGTTGTCCTTGGCAGCCACATGGCCATGTGAAACTTAGGGGGACAATGAAAAGACATCAGAAAGGATGACTGTGTTATGGTTTTGTTACTGGAATTTCTTAACTGAGTCCTATGTCTCTGGGATTCGAGAATTTGGCCCACAGGCCACGGATCAGTGATAAAATGGGATTTTCTTGGATGGAGGGGTATACAGAGGGAGTGGAGAGCACCAGATCTATTGTCATGGTGGAGAAAGGTTCCATATGAATAGCAGTTGAACATGGGTCAGTCGGTCCTGAGAGATGGGTGAGCACCGTTCTAAAGGGACGGGCAATGGCCAATTGAAAGGGAGTCAGGTTCAGTTCCCTGGAGTGGTGGAGATGGGCGCTGTGAGGCATCTGATGCAGTAACGTGACTGATCCTAGAGAAGCCATCAGGAGCCCTGAGGAGAGTTCTCTTTTTGTGTGAAGGGCAGGGCACCCTGGAAGGGGTTTGCTCCAAGAGAGGGGCTGTGCCTTGGAAAATGTTGGGGCTCCGGCAGTCTTGTGAGCTCTGAATGGCCCTTGAAAATCTGGGGGAGAGGGTATAAATCTCATGCCAGGCCATGCCATACCTGTTTCTACAGCAGGTCTCCAAGGTGAACAGCCTCTGCCAGTGGGGAGGAGGCCCAAGTCAGAGGTCTCTTGTATGGGTCCTTTGTCTAGGGGTAAATAATTGGCCCTGAGAGATACTTTGGCCAGAATTTCGTTGTTGGAAAAACACCTTTACAAACTGAATGTATGTTTTTACAAATAAATGAATGCATTTCCTCACCTTGGGCAAGGTTATTAGGTCTTTACATTTTTTGTGTAGGGAGGGGATTAGAGTGTGTGCTCCCTACTCAGGATGGAGCCATCTAAAACATTTCAGGCTGCTTTGTTCATGACCTTCCTCAGAGGGTGTGGCTTGCAGGGTGCAGCCTGTTTGTGCCTAGAGATGGGGGTCTGATTTCTGAGCTCACCTGAGCCTGAAAAATGGGGATTCCCTGTCCAACACTGAGTGGGAAAATCCTCCATTAATTTTGCATTTTATAAAATGTCTCTCATTTGTAAAATGTAATAATTTGGTTGTTTAAATTATTGGGGAAACTGAGTCTTTGTCAAAGAATATGATTCTTGCCTTTTAAACCTTGTAATTATCAGTTTAGCCAAGTGAATAATTCACTTTATAGTAAACTATGATCCTATTTTGTGAAAAGTCGGTTTTTGAGAGTAAGAGAAATTATACATAAAGAAAAATAACATTTTATAAGAAAAGAATCTTGTGTGGTAAACTTTGTCCTGAAACAGAATGATTATTTAAGAAAGTGAAAGAGGTCAAAGTTAAAGTTTAGAATGTTTGTAGATTGTCTGTGAAGGTTAAATGAAGCTCATAAAAGAGATTTGTGAAGAAATTTACATGTGATCCAGCTGACTATGTATTGCCTTTAAAATCTTTTGGCTTGCAGTCTTGTTTGAACAAATGTTTTAATCCTTTGTTATTTGACAAACTTTCCAAAATCAAAACTCTAAATTTGGGGTTCAGTGCCCATAGCACAGTGGTTGTGGTGCTGGCCACATGCACCAAAGTTGGTGGGTTTGAACCAACCCCGGCCAGCTAAACAACAATGGCAACTGCACCAACAAAATAAACCTCTAAATTTGGTGTCTTTGAAATATTAAGACCACTGAAAGTCTGAGAAAGACAAATGAGGCTTACTTGGTTTGTTAAAAATGTATAGCAAACATTGTAAATATGAAATGGTGAGTAATTTTGTGTGGATTATGTTTACATGTATGTTCTAATATCATAAAATATTGATCTGTCTTAATTTATATTGTCAGTAATAATTTTAATTTACCTAAAAACAAAGTGTTTTTTGTAAGTGGCTGAGTCCAAAGTTTGTCCTAAAAAAGAAATATTAAGAGAAGCTAATGAATTCTCTGGAATCCACATTTCTGACAGCTTTAGATATTAAATATCTTTGGACTGAAAGCAAACTTCTAGAACTTTAATTAGAAAGTTAACTTGTCTATGAGTATTGCTAACCTAACTTCAAACAGAACAGAAATCAGTCATGTGGAACTGGGTTGGTTTGTTATGGCCTTTTGTTTGAAACATTGCTGATTCTCTGTGCTCTGTTTTCCAGAAGTTGAGAAAATCATTTTCTGTCTTTTTAGCTGTTTGTAGCTTTTCAAGCAATGTATGTACTTATGGGCAGAATTTGAAACATATATTTTTTTTCTCTCTCCTTGATTTCTCCAGAATTTGAGAGCCATTTGTAAGTATTCTTAATTTCTGACAATACAGTTATTTTCATAAGTTCAATAAGAATCTGTTTTGTTCTATAGGACATGATGAAGGCAGTGGTTATTTTACCAAGGCTTTGACTGGAATAGCATTTCCAGAGGTGTCCAGACTGCAGGTTGACTTTATAAGGCCATTAAAAAAAGCCCTTTGGAAAAACTGGCCAGATATCCACCAATGTTTCCTGATCTGTGGTAAATAACAAAGGTAGCTTTCTGACAGGTCCAGGAATTGAAATGTGCTTGGGGACCTCAAGAGAAGAGGAATTCACCCAATGCATACAGGTATCTAATGGACAGATGAAACCTGGGCTTGTGGAAGGCTTTTAAGTCTAACCTAAGATTCTTTATAAAAGGTTCCAGCAAAGCCAATTTTAAAGGAAAAAGAGCCTAGATGGCTAATAATTATTCTTACTGTACTTTATGGAAATAATCAGACCCAGTACACTGAAGTACACTTTATTTTGGCAACTAAGTTAGTTTGCTATAATTTGTCTTTAGTAAAGAGAAATTGGAGAGAGAAAAATTGTTCAAGGAGAAAAGAGGCTGTGGCCCACCTGTATTAAATCCCAGGCTTGTCTGTAATGTCAGCTCATAAAATGACACATAACTGAAAATGAATATTTTGTTCAAGGCTCTTGTGATAGGGGAAAGAAGTCAAAACTCAACTTGAAGAAAAATCTGCTGAAGCAAAGGGCAGTAGGGATTTTAAGAGTGAAGGTGAGGCAGAGATCTTACAGCAAAAGAAAATTAAACTTTTTTCAATCTGTAAAAGTTGGTGATGAAAATGAGGTCATTCTTGTTACACCCAATTTATACATAGCTGAGAGGCCAGGGGGGAGAAGCACTCAGAGCATATACCTACCATTGCTCCAAAAATATAATTCTCTGAAAACCTGGCTGCTAAAACTGCCCATTGTAATCTGAAAACAGTTTTATCTAATAGTTAATGAAATACTCCACCGAGACTCTAAGACTAATTTTACTCACCACTGTCACTCGAAAATAAGGACTTGCCAGCCCTTCTAAATTTTACTAGTACCAACAAACTTTCTTTTAAAAAAAAACCCATAACATTTCTCCTTCTTATAAAACTTCCAATCTTCTCTTTGTTCTTCAACAAAAGACAACCCAGTCTGTGTATATGCCTCCAAATTTACAAATTTTTCTTTCAGAATAATACATTTTAAATTAAGAGATTCACCTATTTTGTTTGACTTTGACAGATCTCATAACAGGAGGTAGTTTACAGTGAAGAGCCAGATGTCCCACTGAAATTAGACAGTAGACTCCTACTTCTAACAGAGACTGGGAAATAGCCCCTCCATGCCCCCAACGCCCAATTATCCTTAAGAATTCCATTTCAAGAAGGTGCCTCTCAGGTCCTTGAGAAACACCTTCCTGGTTTATAAAACCTATGTATAGATCACCCCGAAACCTGTCTCTTTCTCTTGGTTGGTTCACTGAAAGATCAATTCACAATTACAGTAGATTAATAAGAGAAAGGTTTATTTCCAAATACCATGTGCATGGCAGGGAAGCCACAAGAATGATTTTCTAAAGTCTCATTGATGGTCAGAGACCTTTATAGATGCCTTTTGGAAGGGAGGGGGGAGAATGTGGAAAGTATAGGTGCTGCAAGAGGTTGCTAGGGGGTGTGTATAGATGAGTGGAAACAGAGTGATTTGTAAATTAACCTGGAAGACAGGTATTATGTAGATAGAGAGGAAAGGCCTCCTTCAATGCTTCCTGATTGTAAATGGCCTTTAATTCAAAATATTCTTTATACCATGGAGCCATATTTTGGGGCAAAATTTCCTTAGCTCCTTCATCTGTAATGGGCTTTTAGAAAGATTTCTATCTCAAAGGGCCAGAGAAAGAATTTACAGTTAAAAGTTTGCTACAGCAAATGCTCTGAGAAAGCAATATCAGGGATCTTAAATGTCAAGCATAAACCTGCTTAGAATTTATTTATTTATTTATTTATTTATTTATTTATTTATTGGGGTTCATTGAGAGTACTTGATAGAATCAGATTACTGGCCTGCCCAGGAAGAATTGAGTGTATGTCCCTCTCAGGAAGTGGTAGTCAGACCAATCCCAGCCTCCCTAACTCTTTAAATCCTCATCTGCCATAGCCCACATGTGGAATTACTTTTCTGATTTCACCACATCCGTGCCCAGGGTGGAATTAAAGACACACTGACCACACACACTGAGACTTCATTTCATCTTTGGGTCTATAACCTCTCAGTACTGAATTAGGTTACACCTATTGCATGTTTTTAGGGGAAGTCCCTCTTGCAATTGTGTCCTGCCCCCACCTGTTTAGAGTTTAGTCAAGCTGAGAGGAATATTAAGGTCATTGCTGAAAGGGGGGGGGGCACTCGACCAGTAAAGATCTCACAGACCACCAAGGCTTGTATGAAAAGTTTTTATTGGCAAGGGAGGAGAGAAAAGGAGAGAGAGAGTGTGGAGAAAAGAATGAGAGGAAAGGGAAAGGGAAAGAGGAGGAGAAAGGAGAGGAAAGAGAGAGAGAGCACTCATAGGAGAGAGAGCTACATAGGTTCGGTTAAGGGAAGTCTTAGAATGGTGATGGGATGGCAGAATAGCCAATAAGGAGTTACTGCTCTGGCCGGAAGGGGCGTTAGGGGCAGGCCATAAGTTTGAAATTTTCAGTGGGTAGCTAATCTTGGTCTGTAGAAGGCAGGAAGGGCTTTCTTTGGGGCAATTACGTAACATTTCTCCCTTCTTGAAATGTTAAAAATGGGGGGTTGGCCTTGGAATGGGGGATGTAGAGTTCTCTCTTCTGTAGTTTCTTCCTGCTGAGAGGGGCCCATAGTTTCAATTGGCCAACTAGAGGCTAATTATGATTTTTTTTCGTTGGGAGGATGTAAGTTTTTGCTTTCAGACTGTCCTTTTAGCAGTGGCTGTTTAGGAGTGGTGTTTAGGAAAGTCTTGTGGTGCAGAGTAGAATGTAATTCATTCATGAAGAACAGTTTCTTTTGTTGTAAGTTTGGAGTACCAACTGAGTACCTGTTGAGATAACTTTGAGAGTTGAGTTTGAATAAAACGAGTTATTGAGTAGGAAATGTTAGCTGTTCTTGTGTCTATGTTAGCCATGATTTTTACCGTTGTTAGTAAGGGAAATATGGCAACTTGGGTGGTTCATTTTACACAGGTTGTTGGATAGAGAGAAAGAGGAGGCAATGGAATGGATTAATTTTCTGTAATAATTTTAAAATTAGGTAGTAACATAACTACAGAACAGAGACTCTGAATGTGGACGGGGGAATTGGGTATAGTTTTTTTGCAGAGAAACTGGAAGGAAGGATGACACTTTCTGTGTAACTTCTTTTTTGGTTTGAAAGGAAAAGTGACTATATTAGAGCACTTTGATGGGTTTAGGCCTGATAGGGGAGTGGTGTCAGTAAAGTTGAAGCAAAGAGAGTATGACTGGATGACTTGATTGAGTGAGGGTACGGAAGGTTTAGCTTCATGTGTGTAAGTTGTTAAATTAAGAGATGTGGGGTCTGA
The DNA here is from genome assembly GCA_963574355.1 of Loris lydekkerianus. NCBI lineage: Eukaryota > Metazoa > Chordata > Mammalia > Primates > Lorisidae > Loris > Loris lydekkerianus. Next base: position 18,471 of record CAUYPK010093334.1, on the reverse strand, counting down.
AAGGTTGAGAGGTAAAATGTTAGGAATTATGACTGGGGTGGTTTGAAGTTTAGTGTGTAAGAGACCTTGAAGATTTAATGCAATCTAGCAGCCCAGTTTATATTTAGGGTGATGTTTTAAAAGTGAGTATGTTTGTAAGATGGAATCATAGGTTAGATTAAGATTTAGTTGGGGTGTGAGGGTGGAGAGATTGAAACTTGGGATTTGATTTTGGCTAATTTATTCTTTTAAAATTTGAGAATGAGTTTTAATGATTTTGATAATATCTGTTAAAGAAGGGGGAATAGATTTTTTTGTGTGTGTGTGTGTGTGTGATTGTAAATTCTGAATATGCATTTTCTGGACCCCATTTCCTATATGTTCTTATTTCCCACTTTTGTCCCTTAATCCAAGTAGGGTCATTTGGTTTTAATACTGTTACGGTGAGTTTGTAAAAGTATGGCCAAGGGCGTGGAAAAATAGATGTTGATAGTTGTATATCAGTGTCAGTGACCTTCTAGGGGGATATGGATTCATAGCCCCAGTAGGCACATCCTTTGCTACATTTTGAGGCAGGATTTTGAATACTGCAAGCATATATTTGGAGAGTGTAGTTTAGATAATAATGCTTGTCTAAAGAGACTAAGGTATATGAATCACTTTTAAATAATTCACATAAGGTGATATTAAATAATACATTAGAGTGATTTGATTTTCTAGTTAATGTTTTGTCAATAGAGGTGTGATATGACTTTCAGGTGTCAGATCACGAGTTGATGTGTAATTTCCATGTTTCTTCCCAGTGGCCAGAGAGTGAGAGAAGTTGAGGGTTTTGTAATTGAGACCCATAAGTATTAGGAGAGGTTATTAGGAATAAGAAAATTATGAGAGGCATTTTAGGCAGGTAAGAGAATACTTTATGAACATAGAGTAAAGGGATAAGAGAGTATTTTGGTTTTGTGATTATTATGGTTGAGTAATTGTGATTGGATTAACCTTAAAGAGTAAATAATATTAGGAGTATAGTTATTATTATTATGAAGATGTCTATTGGTGAGTATTAGGGGAGGTAATGATTGAAAATTTATGAGACGTATCTTTTAGAGTGCTTGGACCTCAGGTGGAGGATGAATTTTGGTTTCCTGGACCTCTGGAATCTGAGTCAGAGTTTAAGCTTCAGGGGGCCTGTTTCTTGAGCTGAGTATGAGGGAAGATTTTTAGGTGTCATCTGTTGACCTGTAGTAATAGTTGGATTAAGGAAAAGCTTAATGCAAGATATATGAAACCATCCAGGAAATGAGGCTAATTTTACTGCAGTGGGTGTTGATAAAATTACTGTATGAGGTCCTTGCCATTTTGGCTCAAGTGGTTTTTTGGGATGATTAGGAGGAGCTACTAGAACTTGATCTCCTGGGTGAAAGGAAGTGGGCAATGAAGGTGTTGAGATAGGAAGAAGTGTGTCTGTTTGTTTCTATAAAAGGGATTAGATATACTGAAGAAGAGAGGATAAGATGGAGTGAGATAATGGGCTATCTGATGTTGTAAGTCCTGGAGGAAGAATGGGTCTAACAAACATTAATTCAAAAAGAGAGAGGTTAGAGAGTTTCTTTGGAAGGGAACGTAGGTGTAGAAGGGCCAGGGGTAGAAGAGTGATTCAGTCTAAGTGAAGTTCAAGGGAAAGTTTGGTTAATATAGATTTTAGGGATCTTTTAGACCTTTCAACCTTCCCTGAAGATTGAGGATGGAAAGGAATATGGAAATGCCAGGGGATACCTAAGGCTTTGGTTAACGTTTGAGAAACAGTGGAGGTGAATTCAGGTCCATTGTCTGACTGTAAAGAACAGGAGATTCCAAAGTGGGGAGTAATGTCTTGGAGTATGATAGAGACAACAGTGGTAGCCCTTTTGTTTGTAGTAGGAAAGGCTTCAATCCAACCTGAGAAGGTATCTACTAATACTAAGAGGTATTTATAACATTTGATTTTAGGTATGTGTGTGAAATCAAGTTGCCAGTCTGTTTCAGGAAGAAGTCCTCTAGCTTGGTGAGTTGGAAAGTGTGGGAGGCAAGACTTTGTGGGTTAGAGTGCTGTCAGATTTCACAGGATGATGTAAGTTGATTCAGAAACTCTGAATCTATTTGTGAGAGAAGAAAAAGTTTTAAGAAATTGTAGTAAAGTTTGAGAGTTGGGGTGAAATAACTTGTGGAGATAGATGAGGTCATGAGTGGAAGGTTGATTTGTTTCTTCTACTGTAGCAGTGATAGGAGTAGAAATAAGTAGGAGGTGAGGAGGTGTCAGGAGATGAGTGTTGGAGAGTAGCTGTACGTGCTGCACAGTCGGCTCGGTTATTATCCTTTGATATAGGTGAGTGGTTAGATTGATGTGAACAGCAATGAACAATGCCTATAGTTTTAGGTAATTTAGAAGCTTTTAGTAGTTTGATAATAAAGTGAGAGTTAAGAGGTCTTTCTTGTATGTTGGAGAGGTAAGGGAGAAGAGTGTCGTGGGTTTGAAGGTAATTGTGAGTTGGTGACGAGTCAGAGGGAATAGGTAAGAGGGATGTAGGATTGAGTGTGGATATGTGTTAAAAGATAATGATGGTTTGAAGGTTAAGAATGCAGTATAGTGGTAGGGTTTGAAGATTTTTGTATGTCAAAAAATCAGATAGAGAATGAGGGGATAAGATGGTAGTAGGGGAATTAAAATTGAGTTTCTTTGATTCTTGTATTAGAGTAATTGTGGCTGCCAATGTCTTGAGATAAGAGGTTCAACTTTGAACAGTGTAATCTGTTTTGAGAGATAAGTAGTTGGAGTAAAGGTGGGGCCTACTTGATGTTTAAGTGCGTCGAGTGAAAATACATGTTTTTTTGTAATATATAGGAGGAAGTGGTGAGAAAGATTAGGAAGGTGGAGGGCTGGAGCTTCTAACAAAGTACGCTGTAGAGATTAAAACAAGTGGAAATGGAGGTTAGGAGAGGCTTATGAGGGTTATTTCGAGTAGTATTATATAAAGGAGCAGTTAGGAGAGAAAAGTTGGGAATCCATGCTCTGAGGTATTCAGTTAATTCTAAAAAAGGAGAGAGTTCTTGTTTTGTGGTGGGTAGAGGAAAGTTATGAAGAAGGCTTTTTTGTCTATGGCAATAGTTTTGAAGTTTGGGGATAAAAGTATATTAAGGTACATGACTTTCTGTTGGAATAATTGAACTTTTGAGGGAGAGATCTGATATCTCCTATTTGCAAAGAAATTAAGGCCAGAATAGATGTTTTGTTTAGAGTCATGTAAGGTGGGATTATAGAGTAGGAGGTTATTGACATTCTGAATTAAGGTTGAAGGAGAAGGATTATAGGATTGGAGGTCTCCTGCTAATGTTTAGCCAAATAAGTGGGGGCTGTTATGAAATCCCTGGGGGAGTATAGTTTAAGTAAGTTGGGAAGAAGTCTGAGAAGTAGGGTCAGTCCATGTGAAGGCAAATAGGTTCTGGCAATTAGGGTGTAAGGGAATGGAGAAGAAGGCATCTTTGAGGTCTAGTACGGAGAAATAAGTTGTTTAAGATGGGATGGTTGATGGAAGGGCATAGGGATTAGGGACTACTGGGTGTATAGGAATGAGCGTAGAGTTAATGAGTTTTAGATTTTGTATTAGGTGATAGGTGCCATTAGGTTTTTTAATTGCGAGTATGGGAGTATTATATGGTGAGTGGGCAGGTTGTAAAAACCCTTTTTCTTTTTTTAGGAGATTTTGTATAATAGGTCGGAGTTCCAGGAGACTAGATTGGGAAGTAGATATTGACGTTGAGAAGAAAAAATAGAGGTGTCTTTTAGTTCAATAAGAATTGAAGAGTAGGAGGCAATTGATGGGGTTTTAGTATCGTAAATTTTAGGATTTACTTGCTCTGGTGGAATGGGCTAGGGCGACGAGTCTTTTATAGCTTGGGAAAGGACGAGGCAGAGTGAGGCAGAGGGAGATAGGTCAGCATTTATCAATTTAAGATCAAAAGTTAGGGCGATACCTAATTTGGAAAGTATGTTATGTTCCAGAAGGGGAACTGGACAGGAGGGTAACATTAAAAAGGAATGTATAAATGAGAAATTGCCAATTATGTAGTATAAAAAAGGAGTTTGATATAGACGGTGGGAAAAACCCTTTACTCCGACAATAAAGGTGGGCAACGGGGAGGTAGGACCGCTGAACTCTTTAAGAACTGAGATGCTAGTTTCTGTGTTTAATAGAAAGGCAATCATCCTACCTGCCACCATTAGGGTGACTCTTGGCTCTGTAGAGGTAATCTTCATCAGGTGAGAGAAGTCAGGGTTCCGTTAGTCTTTAGAAGAGGCAAGTTCCAAGTTTGTTGTAGGCGCCGCAGGTTGGCTGGCCTCATGTCCTCTCTGGGCCAAGGGACAGTCAGCCTTCCCATGGCTCTTTCTTTTGTAGAGAGGGCATGGCCCTGGCTGGGGCCTAGGATTAGGGTAATGTCTTACCCAGTGGTCTTCTCCATTACATTTATAGTATGATTCAGGTGGTTGAGTCATGAAGCCGTCTTTGGTCTCTGATTACTTAGGTAGGTTAGGAATGATGGCCTTACAGACACTATAATGTTTTGAGCTAGCATTTGATAATTTTGGGTTTGGAAAATATCATCTCATCCCATGTAAACTTTAAAGGCTGTGTGTAAAATTACAGCCTGGGGTGTCAGAGGTACGTGCTCCAAGCGCTTTAGCTTAAGTTTGATGTTGGGGTAACTTTGGTTAAAGAAATAAGTCATGAGAACTTTTTTCCCATCTATTGTTTCAGGATCTAAGTTAGTATATTTAATAAAAGCCTCCGTAAGGCATTGGAGGAAAGCTGAAGGATTTTCACACTTATCTTGTATGATTTCCTGTAATTTATTATAATTGATAGCCTTTTTTGGTGGCTCTAAGTCCACAAAGAATGTAGGTAATATAAATGTTTCTATTTTTTTCTTCTTCTCATTATTATAATTCCAATTTGGCTGAGAGTTAGGGACTGTAGTGTCACCTGTAGGATGCTTATTGTTTGATATATGAAATTGATTTGCTGCCTCTTTTGTCCTCTCCCACACTTCGTTTGCACTCGTCAGAGGTTAGGGTATTGTTTAAAATTATAAAAACATTATCTCAGGTAAGTTGATAGGATATAGTAATACATTGTTATACAGTGGTACTGTAGGATTATTATATGGAGGAGCTGGAGGGAGAAAGGGGTAAAGAGGTCCGAAAGAGTTTGTTGGAGCAGCCGGAAGTGGACTGAGAGACCATACAGAAGAACTGAGTGCTAGTTGGAGGGGAGGAGTTAGGAGATGAGCTCAGATTGGTTGATGGGGAAGTAGGAGGGACAGAGGGTGGAGGCAAATGTGTGGTTGAGTGAGGAGTGGAATATGGAGGAGCAGGAATAAGAATTACTTCTATTTTGGAAATGGTGGCGCTTGTCTGCATGGTGGAGGTTTATTTGCCAGGTCGAATACATTTGGTTTAGGGAGACAGAGAGTACGAGAGCCTTTTGCTAAGAGAATTTTGGAATCATCCGAACATAAATTAGGCTTGGTTCTAAGATATGAGAAGCCCTGAATATAGGGGACCTTGCTCCATTTGCCAAGTGCTTAAATACTTATATAAGTTTTGAGACTGTACTATAAATCGATAGTGATCAAAACAGCATGGTACTGGCACAAAAGCAGAGAAGTAGATGTCTGGAACAGAATAGAGAACCAAGAAATGGATCCAGCTACTTACCATTATTTGATCTTTGACAAGCCAATTTAAAACATTCAATGGGGAAAAGATTCCCTATTTAACAAATGGTGCTGGGTAAACTTGCTGGCAATCTGTAAAACACTGAAACTGGACCCCCACCTTTCACCATTAACTAAGATAGACTGTCACTGGATAAAAGATTTAAACTTAAAGCATGAAACTATAAAAATACTTGAAGAAAGTGCTGGGAAAACTCTTGAAGGAATTGGCCTGGGTGAATATTTTATAAGGAGGACTCCCCAGGCAATTGAAGCAGTATCAAAAATACATTACTGGGACCTGATCAAACTAAAAAGCTTCTGAACAGCCAAGAACATAGTAAGTAAAGCAAGCAAACAGCCCTTAGAATGGGAGAAAATATTTGCAGGTTATACCTCCAATAAAGGTTTAATAACCAGAATCCACAGAGAACTCAAACATATTAGCAAAAAAAGAACAAGGGATCCCATTTCAGAGTGGGCAAGGGACTTGAAGAGAAACTTCTCTAAAGAAGACAGACGCATAATCTACAACACATGAAAAAAAGCTCATCATCCTTAATCATCAGAGAAATGCAAATCAAAACTACTTTGAGGTATCACCTAACCCCAGTAAGAGTAGCCCACATAACAAAATCCCAAAATCAGAAATGTTGGCGTGGATGTGGAGAAATCCACATCGACACTTCTACACTGCTGGTGGGAATGCCCACTAATACGTTCCTTCTAGAAGGATATTTGGAAAATACTTAGGAACCTAAAAATAGACCTGCCATTCGATCCTATAATTCCTTTACTAGGTTTATATCCAGAAGACCAAAAGTCACAATATAACAAAGACATCTGTACCAGAATGTTTATTGCAGCCCAATTCACAATTTCTAAGTCACGGAAGAAGCCCAAGTGCCCATTGACCCACGAATGGACTAGCAAATTGTGGTACATGTATACCATGGAATATTATGCAGCCTTAAAGTAAGATGGAGACTTTACCTCTTTCATGTTTACATGGATGGAGCTGGAACATATTCTTCTTAGCAAAGTATCTCAGGAATGGAAGAAAAAGTATCCAATGTACTCAGCACTACTATGAAGCTAATTTATAGCCTTCATGGGAAGGCTATAACCCAACTATAGCATGAGAATATGGTGAAAGGGCCAAGGAAGGGGAACGGAAGTGGGAGGATAGGGTGGAGGGAGGGTAATGGGTGGGGCCACACCTATGGTGGATCTTAGAATGGGTACAGGCGAAACTTACTAAATGCAGAATACAAATGTCTACATACAATAACTAAGAAAATGCCATGAAGGCTATGTTGAACATTTTGATGAGAATATTTCAGATTGTATATGAAACCAGCAGGGGGAGTTAGGTGGGCTAGAATGGCTTGCACTCATGGTGATTCGTCGCAGAAATAAAGCCTGAGTAGAATCACACGAGGACCAGGACGAAGTGCGAATGTCTTCACTCCTTTGTTGCTGGCCCAGAAAACGAGAACACAGTCTAGGCCGGTTGTCACCTTACTCCAGAGCAGTGTCAGGCCCTTGTAGCCTTGGAGAGCTTGAGCCCTGGAACCTGGAATTTTCATTGCGAAGGCATGGAAGCTTTGCGCTGAGCCAGGCATGGTCAAGGGGAATAGGGTGAGTCACCAGGAATGTAAGCAACCCAGCCCACCATTAGGGAAAATTTACTCCCTTAGGGGTACTTACGAAGTCTGGATGAGGCCGGTGTTGGGTGTTGGTTAGAGCGCCTTGGCGGATGGTCACAAGCCCATGTTGTGGTGAGCCCGGAAGTGCGTGAGGAGGATAGGGAGCTCCTAGGAGCTAAAATCACATGGAAGAGGTGGAAGCTACCCTTGGGAGTATTCCCTAATTAGATCCCGCTTCTGACACCAGATGAAGGGGGTGGGGGGCACTTGACCGGCAAAGATCTCACAGACCACCAAGGCTTGTACGAAATGTTTTTATTGTCAAAGGAGGGATGCTGCAGAGCAGCACCAAGGAGGAGAGAAAAGGAGAGAGAGAGGGGGGAGAAAAGAGAGGAAAGGGAGAGTGGGAGAGAGGAGAGACAGGGAGAGGAGGAGAAAGGAGAGGAGAGAGAGAGAGAGAGAGCTATATAGGTTCAGTTAAGGAAGTCTTAGAATGGTGATGGGATGGTAGAATAGCCAATAAGGAGTTACTGCTCTGGCCAGAAGAGGCATTAGGGGCAGGCCATAAGTTTGAAATTTTCAGCGGGTGGCTAATGTTGGTCTGTAGAAAGCAGGAGGGGCTTTTCTGGGGGAGGGGCTTTCTCTGGGCAATTACCTAACAATTGCAGTCACTTTCCACAAAATACAAATCCATTACAAGGGGAAAGGAGTAACTTCATAATGAATTCAAGCAGAAATCGTATTAATCTGGTGAGTGAAATAAATATCATCAATAATGGGACAGATAGAATTGTGTGCCACCTGAAATGATGCAGTGAGAAAAATATCCCACTGTATCACATTTGTGCTGTTCCTTACAAGGAGGCATTGCCCGAATCTAACCTTGAGAAAGAATCAAATTCCAGTTCAATAAACGTTTTCTAAGATAACCAACCTGTAATATTCAAAATCAAGAACATGGATGTCAAGGAAGGCTGAGGCATATTTTAAGACTACAGGACACTGAGGACAAATAGTCACTAAATGCAAGTGAAGGGGGCCTTGTGTAGGACAGGGGAGAGTGAGGGATTAGAACGTGACCCCTGTTGTTATGGAACTACAGGAGGCTCCACAGCCTCACAATTTGTGCAATCAACATGGCAGAGTCCCTGGGGGTGGGAGTTGGGGGTTAAGCCTAGAAGAATTAAAATGAAAAAGAATGGCCAAGCATTTGTTAAGAACACAGAAAGGCAAGATTCTGTTTCCTTAACATTTGAAGCTGAAGACAGCAATAAAGGGGAGAATGCTTGACTGGTTTGAAACAGTTCAATAAGTTAGATTAGAAAGCACCCATTTGGGCTTGTTGGAATAGATCACTAGTTTAGATTAGAAAGTAGTTGACGTTTACCCCTTGGGTTAATATATGTTCTTTTTAAAAGTCAATTTTAAAATAGTCCTGTTGTCTGCTTCCCCAGACTTTGATGTTGATACAAGACCACCCCTGTGTCACAAGTATGATCAAAGTTCCTTCCCTACCCCCAAATTATCTTGATGATTTCAGTATTATTTATTCAGTATTCAGAAATGTTAACATTGTTAAGAACACAATAAAAACCGCATGAGGTTTTAGGTTGGCGGGGGCACTTCCTTGGATCCTCTCTGCACTTATGAAGTTGTATGTCTCTCCCAGCCTCATCAATTACTGCATTGCTAATAGTTGAGTATGTGAAGTCTTCTTTACCATGTCTACCTCCTCCCTACTGGCCAGACACTTCAGGGTGCCAAAGGGGGCCTCAACAAAGAGGGAAATGGTACCCTGCACTATAAGGTTTATGATACCACAGAAATGGGCAAGAGGTCAACTGAAAACTAGTGACATCATGGAATAGGTGAGAGGTTAATTGAAAACTAGTAAGAACCATGGAAATGGGTGAGAGGTCCACTGGGAACTATGCACTCCATGTCACATATGTCAGGAACAAGTATGATGATTGGTATAATGTAGAAACCTTACTTTGGTAAAAAAGACCATACATTAACTATATGACTGGTACCATATAGAATCCTTGTTACATACAGAAAGAGTCAACCACAGAAATAGTGAGGGGTCAACTAGAAACTATGCATTCCTATATCAGGCACATTAGGAGCAAGTACAGTGATTGGTACAATATAAAATCCTTACTTTACATATAGAAAGAGCCAATCAGGAAAAGGGAACATATAAGAAAACATATGAACTCTGAGAAAAAAAGATAAAAGTGGCAACCCACTTGGGACCCCTTTGCTGCACCTTTGCTTTTGTTTACTTGTGGTCCATGAATGCACTCTTTAATTTCCAGACCAAGAACTTGAAGGGAACATTCTGGTATCACAGATGTTGATTCTGAGCTGGAGGCTTTTTCTCTAAAGAGTATTAGTTTGTCATTTGAAAAACTTGCAAGGAAGTCTAAGACTTATATGATAACTCAGTGTCAATGTTAATATACTGATTCTGATAATTGTATTGTGGTTGTGTAGGAGCTTTTTAATTACACATTAAAGTATCCAATTCTACTTGATGTTTTGTAATGAAATGTATTACAAGAATTCTCAAGAGTTTTGAAAAATAAACTATGGTCTTTTTCTGTATCTGGTGTCTTCTTATAAGTTTGTCAGTTTCTAAATGTAGGTAAAAAAATGGAACATATAAAAATCAGATAAAATCTAAAACAAACAGCATACTTTAACATGTTTTACCCATACATTTACTGTTTATATCATAGAAATAAAATTGCTACTATTTAACAGAATATTCACGATTCTTATTGCAGCAGAGTATATAGTAGCAAAAACCTGGAAACAAAGTTCATGCTCAACAATGAAAGGGTGAAAAATATATAAACCCACACTGTAAATCAACACTTAGACCTATATGAATATGCTTAGGGTATTACTGAGAATAAAAGAGGTAAGATACAGTAAAGCAGGCATGATATGATCACATCTGGCATAAAATAAACAATGAATAAAAATGCTGGATATAATTACACGAGTTCACATTGGATTATATTACTACACACACACAAGTAACTGAAGGGAACAATTGAGTTTGTTAATATGGGTTACTCTGTGCTTAGGACCAGTATAGATGATGGAAGGAACAGAGAAGAGAGATTTTAGTGTTTAATCTCATGTTAAATCTTATTACTGGAGATTTATATTACAATCTGATAGGCCCAAACAGTCATTATTATTTCATTATCAATTTTATTAAATTAATACTGGCAGATCCATTTGAAAACACTGCTGCATGTTTCAGAGTACGTTTTGCTTTCCTTAATGGCAGCACAACTGTTTTCTTTAGCTGGTCCCTTTATGAGGAATCTAGGGAAGGGAGAATAAATGCATTGTTAATCATGGTTGCAAAAGGCATCCATTAGTGTTTCAGCTAATAAAAAGGTAATTTAAAATTTCAAAAAAAATTAAATACCTTGACTCACTAACCATTACAATTTTTCTATAACTTATTATCAGCAATTGGAACAGTGTTCCCTGAGTATATCTTCAAATAACTGAGCTAAGAATCAATTTCCCTTCCTGTTCTCATTCTAGTATTATTTCTATTACCCCTGTGGTTCACTTAGACTATAAAATAATATTAAGTCCACTTGGAAGGCTCATTTAACAACCTCTCTTGACTTCTTGTGTCTAATTAATTGTACAATGGTGATGATAATACGTGGTATTTACTTCATCATATTATTAAAAGATTACGTTAATTGAAGTTTGTACAGAACGCAATAGACAAACTGACCCATGTAAGTGCTAAATAATAAATTGTATTTTCACTGTATTGTTTATTCTAAATATGTTAAATACAGTAATAAGGTAATCTATAAAATACTGTAGTGTTACTAATTCTGTGAAGAATTTGAACTGTGAAAAAAGTTCAAGAAAGAATATTGGAAAAGGTACACATGACCTTCAAAGTTTCCAAATTGGGCTTTGTGTCTGTAGTTCAGTGGTTACGGCACCAGCCACATACACTGGGGGTAACGGGTTCGAACCTGGCCCGGGCCTGCTAAACAACAATGACAATAACAACAACAAAAAATAGCCAGGTATTGTGGTGGGCACCTGTAGTCCCAGCTACTTGGGCGGCTAAGGCAAGAGAATTGCTTAAACCCAAAAGTTTGAGGTTGCTGTGAACTGTGACACTATAGCACTCTACGGAGGGTGACATACTGAGACTCTGTCTCAAAAAAAAAAAAAAAAAAAAAAAAAAGTTGCCAAATTGATGAGGGCAAATAAGTACTGAATTTTTTTATTTTGGAAAATAGACTTTGTTCAAGTTCATAGTTGAATTTTGTACTGAATATATATTGAGCAAAAATGCTCAGACAAAACTCAGTCTTAAAGGTAATGTTGAATGGACACAGTGTGAGGACAAAACCAAGATTAACAACTTCATAGGCAGCTGGCCCTCAGGTGGCACACAGGCATAATTTTAGAATTTATTCCAAATAATGTTTTGATTCATTTCCTTTGATTGATTGAATGTAGTATGAAAGAAAATACATAATATTTAATGATGAACAAAGAGTAAAAGGAAAACAACCAATAGCATAATTCAGCTGGTTAGGATAATGAATGTGTTTCCTTTTGCTACTGTAACAAATTACCATAAATTTAGTGTCCTAAAATAATGAAAATTTATTTTCTTGCAGCTTCAGATATCAGAAATTCAAAATTGGTTTTACAGGGCTAAAGTCAAGGTGTCTGCATAGCTGCCTTCTGAGTGCACTAGGGGAGAATCTGAGGCTGCCTGCACCCCTTGGCTCACAGTCACATCACGTGAACCTCTGTGTTCCTCTTATCTTCTCTGACTCTGACCTTATTTCCTCCCTCTTATAAGGACCATTATGATTTAGTTGGGCTCACCCAGATAATCCATGATAATATCCCTCCTTCAAAAATATTAACTTAATCATACCTGCAACATCTTGTTTGCCATATGAGATAACACATTCTTAGGGTTTGGGGATAAAGATATGGCCATCTTTGGAGAACTTCATTTTGCCTATTGACATTGGAATAAAATTTTGAATTGACCTGTTTTTCTGTTTGTATTTCTCATTAAATGTTGTATTATAAAATAAAGCACACAAAAAATGTTAATGAGATTTTTAAAAATCCTCAACAGTCTCATACAACTGTTGAGAGAGTTTTGGGTTATTTTGTTCTATCTTTTAACTTATGATAATCATATAACACAAAAACATTTACTTTTTTTTCCCCATTACTAAACATGAGTAAAGTAAGCATTGGGAACTTTGAAAATATAACAGAATTTTACATTGGTTCAGTTCACTTTTCCATATAAGTTATGAGTAATTTTTTTCTTTGAGACAGAGTCTCAAGCTGTCACCTGGGTAGAGTGATATGAAGTCATAGCTCACAGCAACCTCCAACTCTTGGGCTTTAGTGATACTCTTGCCTCAGCCTTTCAAGTAGTTGGGACTATAGGCACCTACCACAACACCTGGCTATTTTTCTGTTGTAGTTGTCTTTGTTGTTTTAGCTGACCCGGACTGGATTTGAACCTGCCAGCCTCGGTGTATGTGGCTGGTGCCTACCCACTGAGCTACGGGTGCCGCCCGTATGGGTTATGAGTAATTTTTAAACATTAGGTAACCATTATTTTTCAAATCCTTTTGCTCTGAAAGCCAAATCAATATTCATCATTACTCCCATGAATATTAATTCTCATTTTTTTGAGTTCTTATTGCCAAGTACTATCTCAGAGTTAAATTGGGTGGATAGAGGTATTTTCTGAAAACATATTCTACAATAGACAATCAGGTTGCCTCTTAGGAAAGACTCACATCTTTTGATCCAATGCAGAACCATCCACCCAAGTCCACGTCCCCTTCATGGAAGTTAAGTTAAGGCCAATCCACATGTAGTTTGATTGTCTCAGGTTTTTCTGTATAAAAGCCTAAAGAGTAGATAATGAGTAACAAAATGAATAGAATATATTCATTATTCAGACACACTAAAAAATATTTTAGAATTTTATTGAAAATTAACATTTTGGATGAGGATTCTTATACTAATCAATTCATACCTTAATTATACACTTATTATACATACAATATATATAGTATGCAAAAGCCAGGTCTGTCATGAGTGAAGTGAGGCACTCACTTCTAGCACAAAATTAAATCAGTTGCCCTAAACTCAGCAATAAAGATAAACGATGGTTTCACACAAGGATGGGAAGATAATTGAGACAATCCATTTTTAACTACAAAGAAATTAATGGCATAACCACGATACTAAACCAATTACCATTTCAGGTTGGTCCTGTATGATCAGTAGATGAGATTTTCTTCCCAAACAATACATGTAACTATCACTCCAATTTTTCATCTCAGCAGAGAACCAATAATACTTCCCATGATATCTGAGCCACTCTGATGGACATAGTACTATAAGGATATGAAAAAAACAAAATTAAATTAAATTACTTATGTGTATGCATTTCTGTAAATTGGCAGTGAGAGAAATACTTACATATTGCATGAAAAAGAGTGAAGACTTTCCTGTAATCACTTACAGCAAAGTGTTCAGAAGGTAGCCAAAACACAAATAATTCATAGTAATTTCAGGTAATTTCCTAAGAAGCAGCAAAACCTAGACATAAAGGGATTTTTCATGCCAAGATCTAGTTGATCAATTGACTAAAGTAATATTAACAAATTAAAATATGTTACATTAATGCTGTTTGATATTTTAGGTAAAATATTTCCATAGCACTTACTTAAAATGTATCCACTGAAACTTCTAGAAACTTCTTATAGTTTTATGTCTGTATTGTCTTCTCCCTCTTGCTGCTAAATAATATCAAGATTAGTAACAATTTAGTTCCAACATCTTTTTAATTTCTAGATCACCAGGTCCTTTATCTTTTCTAAATTAAAATTAAGTTTAGGCTTGGTGCCTATAGCACAGTGGTTATGGCACCGGCCACATAAACCCAGGCTGGTGGGTTCGAACTGGCCCACCCAGCTAACTAACAATGACAACTGCAACAACAACAAAAAGTAACTGTGTGATGTGGTGGACACCTGTAGTCCCAGCTAGTGGGAGGCTGAGTCAAGAGAATTGCTTAAGCCCAACAGTTTGAGGTTGCTGTGAGTTGTGACACCATGGCACTCCCCCGGGGGTGACAAAGTAAAATTATGTCTTAAAAAAAAAAAAAAAAACCAACAAAATTAAGTTTAGGTCTTCTCATTGGAAAATATTGACGTTTTTGGCATAAAACTCAGAAAAAGTGAGGTATATAGGAAAAAGTACACAAGCAGGCAAATATAACTATTTTAACATGTGGACCATTATAATCTTTCTTTTTTTTCTTTGAGGTGTAATAAAATTCATCTAACATGAAATTCACTATTTTACCTATTTTAAAGTGTAAATACCATGGTTTTTAATACGTCCTCAATGTTGTACAACTATCACTACTATCTAATTCCAAAACATTTTCATAGCTGCTAAATGAAACCTCATAAGCATTAAGCACTCACTATCTTCTGATTTCCCAGGGCTAGGAACCACTAGTCTAATTTCTGTCTCTATAGATTTGACTATGATGAATCTTTCATATAAATGAGATTATATAGTATGATCCCATTTTGTGTCTGTTTTTGAAAAAAAATAATTATTATGGGTACATAATAGTTGTATATATTTATGGGATACATGTTATGTTTTCATACAGAAAGGCATACAATGTGTAATAATCAAATATGGATAATGGGGGTACCCATCACCTCAAGCATTTATCATTTCTTTGTGTTAGGGAAATTCTAATTTCACTCTTTTACTTGTTTTAAAGTAGAATATAACTTATTATTGACTCTGTTGTTCCAATTCCTAACAAATTCCAATTGGAATTCCAAATTCCAATTCCTAGGAGGTTCCTCAAAAAGCAAAAAATTGAAACCCTTAGGTGGCACCTGTGCTTCAAAGGAGTAGGGCGCCAGCCCCATATGCTGGAGGTGGCAGGTTCAAACCCAATCCCAGCCAAAAATTGCAAAAAAAAAAAAATAATAATAATAAAATAAATAAATAAATAAATAAATAATTGAAACCCGCATATGGTCATGCTGGCAATACAGAATGATGTGGCTGCTGTGTAAAACAGTTTAGTGATTCTTTAAAAAGTATCACATGACCCAGAAATTCCACTTCTTGGTATACCTGAGAGAACTGAAAATTGGTACTCAAACAAATAGTTGTACACAATTTTAACCACTATCAATCACAATAGCAAAAAATAAAAACAAGCCAGTGTCCAGGAACAGATGAATATATAACAAATTATGGTGTATGGGTGCATATGTATACACACATGTTGTATATAATTATATACACACAATGGAACATTATTCATACATAAAAAGGAATGAAACGCCATGTGGATGCATTGGAAAACATAGTGCTTAGGGAAAGAAGCCAAATACAAAAGGCCAAATATTTTATGATTCCATTTTATGAAAATGCAGAACATACAGACAGAAAACAGATGGGCGGCTGTCAGAGGCCAGGAGGAAGAATATTCACGCAGTTTATTTTTGAGGTTAGGAAAATGTTTTGCAACTAAATAGACATGGGAATTGCACAACATTTCCATGTTTTAACATTATAAAATTGTATACTTTTACTTCTCTATTTTTATTTTTGAGACAGAGTCTCACTCTGTTGCCCAGGCTAGAGTGCCATGGTGTCATAGTGGTTCACAGCAACCTCGAACTCCTGGGCTCAAGTAATCCTCTTGCCTCAGCCTTTCAAGTAGCTGGGACTACAGGCACTTACCGCAACACTCTGCTAATATATATTTTTTTCTATTTTAGTAGAGATGGGTCTCACTTTGCTCAGGCTACTCTTGAACCCCTGAGCTCAAGGAATCCTCCCACCTCGGCCTCCCAGAGTGCTAGGATTAGAGGCATGAGCCCCCTGCCTGGTCAAATTGTATACTTTTAAATGTTTAACTTTATTTTACCTACATTTAAAAAGAAGAATAAAAAGGAGTAAATCTCTTATACTTTAATACACAGTACTTAGATCTGCTTTAATGAACATTGAATGGCATGTAGACAATTTCATGTTTACCTGACAAAGCTGCCTTATCTTTGCCTTATGATAGGTGTCATTGCTAATGACAGACATTACAGATCATCAGACAACAAAATACATGGTAAAGCTAAAATATTACAATATTTCAATTGGTTTTAGACTTAAAAATGTAAAATAAATAATCCAAAAGAAGAGTGTCAATAAGTACACTATAGAATATAAGAAATTTTCGTATATGATAAAAAGGGCAGCACAAACTAGTATATTATAGAAAAATTATTTGATAAATAATATATCATGTAAGTTATAAAATATCATGCAATAAATCTCAAAATGTTCAAAGAATTAAGTATTAAAATGTTGAACTAAAAAAAAATTGAATGTAGAAGGTAATGTTTTCAAAAATCTCTGACTGGAATTTCTAAGATTAAAAATCTCAACTTAAAGTCACAAGGGATAATTTATTAGATATAATGACTTTTATCCATTCTGTATTTCAGAAAAAAAATAATGACCAACAAGAATGATTATTTACATACTGCTTTTAAATAATAGTTAACTATCCATATTTACATGTCTGAACTTGATTTTAAATTCCTGGAGGGCAGAACCTATTTCTTTTGTTATGATTTACAATTCTTCTCCCATTGCAAAAAATAAAAAATATTTGAATCAAGTTTTAGATAAAAAGTACATTTATGTCAGACCTTTATTTGTTAATGTAATCTATTTCATACCTATTCAACAGGATTTTTAAATATAGAAAATCTAAAAGATTAAAGGTAATACAGGCCAAGGCCTTGGGACATACCCATCTGGTCTGTAGTTCTTGAAATACAGTGGGCTGTCCCTTTATTGCTCACATTTCCTCTTATGTCATCATTCATTTTCAGGTTTCCAGTGTCTTCATACTGGGTGGTATCTGAGTTGCTTCCTTTCTGGCATTTTAGCAATATTCCCTGAGAAACTTGAATACAGGATTATTTTATGGTTAGGTAAGTATCTTCTTGATGCTGTTTTGCTTCCTGTCTAACATTTACTAAGAAAACAAGATATAATTGAAGGGATAACTAGAATTTTTAAAAAATGTTCTTGTCTACTAAAAAAAAATAATTTCAGATATTACATGATTATAGAACACATATTGGAGAATGTGTCGAGCATTCCCTAAAACTGGTGACAAGACAGTAAATAAAGCAGTTTCTGCTCTAGGAAGTATTATACAAAGGCTCTTTCCATGTTTTCTTAATAGTTTGCTGAACCCTCTGATGTATTTAGCACATTGGATCACATTTACTTCACATCTGTTTTCCCCACTAGAATATGGGATTCTTCACCAAGACTATTCTTTTTTCTAAATAGTTGGAGAATGTGTCATAATTTGGAGCATTGTATTTATTCAGTAAATATTTCTTGGACAAAAGCTGAGTAAATTAAATGCAACCTTACATAAAATATATTAAAATATTTAAGAAAAAAGTAAAATTTTACCTTTTCACAAGTATCTAAGAAACTCAGAAAAATGATTTCAAACACCACACACACACACACACCCTTTTCTCCCTATTAAACTAGGAAGAACAAGTTACTTATCTGATCTGACTACATATTAAATGTGGAGTATAATATAAAACTTTGCATGTAGTAGCTCCTTACTAAATCATGGCTAATATAATCAGGACTGACTGAATAAATATCAAAAGATTCCTAAGAGAAAAGTAAACTTCTATTTTTTATTTATTAAGATCATGTAACTTACCCAACAGGATCAGGGAGATCAAAGTCAAAGCCAAAATACCATTTACTGCTCCAGATATTCCCAGTATGGTTCTATACCAGTGCAACTTTTTTTTTTTTTTTTTTTTTTTTTTTTTTGACTTTTTTAAAAAAATTTATAAAAATATTAATAACAATTTATTAAAAATAATAACACAAAAAAAAACCACAAAACAACTTTTTAAGAAAATTTTAAACATATATAAATTGTTTAATG